>VUQJ01013612.1:27919-44474 GCA_015108635.1 Andinoacara biseriatus
AAAATCAAAAAAAACCAAAAAAAAAAAAAAAAAAAAAAAAAAAAGGAGCTGACACAGCGACTGAATCGGGTTTGGAGGTGAAAGAGAGCAGATGAATCCGCTGTCAGCTCTCTGCACTATAATCTACTGCAAGCTCATTGATTAGCATTTGGGGTAATTGAAGAGGAACGCAAACTTAGCCCATCCATCACCCAGGGGGCAACGTCAAGATGAAACACACAGAGATAGAGAAGGAATAGCGATGGTCATGGGTCACCTTTGAAGTCTTTATTTTACAATATTAACAAAGCAATGTGAGTTTAGACAGAGCGGTCCTTTCTCTTTTGTCTGCTTCTTTTTATTTGGATGAGCATAAGGTTGGTTGGTGGACCGCAGTTAATGTTACATTTTATGTGAGGAGATTATTCAATCCAGTCTTCGGAGTTTCTTGGCAGTGCTGTTGCGTCGAGTGTGCACTTTTCATTCTTTGTTAAAAGGCAACACTTGTGCTGCTTTCACAATTTTAGCTGAGCACAAACAGGCAGAGCTGACGGCTGTTTCTGAGAATGATTGAACACAGATTTCTTACCCAGGGATAAGTCTGCAGCTGGGTTTACAGGAACACTTGCACATTGCATAGCAGAGATGTAAGGCTGCACTCAAATGCCCTCATCACTGTTTGAAAAAGAAAAAAGAAAAAAAAGTACCCTGACAAGTTCTGGGTGGGGTGACAGAAGCCCTGAGGTAAAGATAAAGCCCTTGAGATAACAATCTTTTTTTTTTTTTTCTTCGAACCACAAGCTGTGCATAAAACTTTAAAGGGTTTAGACTAAGAGATAAAGAAATATATTACATCTAAGCAAAAAGTCATGATCTTTGGCCCCAAATTTTTTTTAAAAAAAAAGGACATGCATGTGTGTGCGTGCACTTCTTCACAAATTTAGTCATTCTTTCCATCCAGAAAATTGTGGATCTTATGAATGTTTTCCTCCTGCTGACCCAGAGAATCCAGCAAAATGCCCATAAATGACCTCTTCAGTCCAGAGCCCTCTATCACGTGCTCCAGTTTATTCTTGATATTGCGGAGACGACAGGAAGCGTGTGCAAATATCACTGAAAAACAGACCCATAAAATTGTCAGCTGTAATATCACTCTGAGGATCTGAAAAACAGGTTTCATTGAATTTTGAATCATTTGATACCTCAATTGCACTGATTATGTTCTGAAAAGTCATCAGATATATAAATCGGCTAATAAATCTTAGACAAGTCTCTACTTTCGTGCCAAATTTTGCATTAACAGGCACATATTAAACTTATGCATCACTATAAAATGTCCAATATCATCAACTTACACATCAGAGGAACAGTGACTGTCCAGATGAACACTATGACACTCCCCAGCATGGAAATAAATATGCAGCTGGCAACCATGATCAAAATGACAAAAGCTGATGGTTTCTGCTTCTTAAAGTTGTTGATGGCAGCTTTGTTCCCCCCGGCCCACACTGAGACCACGAACATGACTGACACCACAGCTATGGCCGTGATCGTCTCCAGGGGTTTCACGATCCTGCAAGGAAGCAACACAAGACACATGAGAGCATGTTTAAGCTCCTAAGATGCAGCTGGAGCAGAGGCACGTTCTTGTGCAGTAACTGGCTCCACCAAGTGGTTAGAGGCTGTCTGTGCAACAACAACTGATCATTTTACAAAAACACAAACAAACAAAAAAAAAGATCTCCGACGAGTTTAATGTGGTGGACATTAAGGATTATTAGTATTTACCCAATTAAACTGAGAAACTGCCACAGCAAACTATTTGTAATTTGATGCCAGCAACCCGTTTCATAACAGAAAACTAGAATCCAAGAGAGGCTGAGGTTTTCAGAAATATCATTAAAACAGTCAGAGAAGACAAAGGAATTGCTGTCCTCAGGGGACCGAAAACCCCACACTGAGTTAGCTGTGATCTTCAGACCCTCAAGCAGCACTGCATCAAAGACTGTCACGATTCTTGAGTGGAAAAAAAAAATTAATAAAATCACAGCACGGGAACATCTCTGAAAACCACTGATGAGGAATGAAGTTTGAAGCTGCATTGACAAATGCAAGCTAAAACTGCAATAACACACACACACACACAAAATCATATAAGGATTCAAAACCACAGCTGCCTTCTCTGGCACATTTACGATGGACTGAAACAAAGTGGAGAAGTGTCCTGTGGATGTCGTGTTCTCAGGGCTAAAGAGGAGAAGCAGAATCAGTGTCAAAATCTGCACACATTTCAAAAGCCAGCATCTCTGATGGTCTGGACCATATCTTTTTCAAGACGGCCTTAATGCTTTCACAAAAACTATAGAGCATTCAAAGATGGCAAACCGCATTCTCTAAACTGCTAAACTGGCTCGTCTGCAGTCCAATCATCTCACGCACCAAAAACATTTAGAGCACTACGGAAATGAAAATGCTATCAACTGTTGGGCGCTGAAGTCTTACAAATCCAGGCAGGTGAAACATGAGATTTAATTGTGTTTCAACATTTCTCACTGTCCAAATTTGATTCTCTTTTTATTCCGATCAAGAGATTCAGATACCTCTGTTGTACCCTGCCTGACAGAAAAGCTTTGTGATAAATCCAGTCTTGGCACGACAACAGTGATGCCACCAGGCCTAATGCGTGACCTCAGTGAGCGTGGCCAAGGGCCTGGCAGGCAACTTACTCAGGCTTTGTTGGTTTACTGTCATCACAAAGCTCAAGAAAAACGGCAATAAATGTTTTTTTTATGAAAAGTTTTCTTGGAAACTCTGAGATAATCATCTCATTCAGGAAAAACTGGACTTTTTGTCATTTGCTTTTGTAATTATTTGTTTTTTGGCACTTGTTTTAATGTCGTATCACCTTCACCTTAGGTACTATGACAGTTTATATTTAGCTCTCAGGTTCACTAAACAATGACAATAGAAACCAATAAGGAGACCACACATTGATTGTTCTGTAGACGTTTATGTTATGCTTTTTCTCTATACAGTACAAAGCCTGCTGATTTGTAGGAATGTTGCTCTAATCCTGAAAAACATCTCCTTCTTTTCAGTTTGCCCTGCAGCTATCATGTTAGGTGAACTACACATATTCCCTACTTGATCTGTCTACATAATCTTTTTATGTTTCCTTAATAAGCACGCAAAAATGTCTTCAAATTACACAAACAGATGGCAGTTTGATGCTGATTTCATTTATTTTCTTTTAGTTATTGTATAAAATGCACACTTACACACGCACGCAAGCACAAATATACACAGACTGTACTCTAACCTTGGAGCTTCACACTAAATGGAAATAAAATCACCCCGTGACTCTCTGAGAAATTTTTCAGTGTATCTGTTTGGTAATCAGGGGAATCTGATCTATCACAAGTGTGCTATCTGGAATGCAACAGTTGACAATATGGCTTATGAAGCTTTCATGACCACACCAACAATGCCATTGCACAGATCAGTAGACATCACTATTTTTAGTAATCTGGGCTTTAGTTGGAAAAAAGGGTGCCATTCAAAGCCAGGATTTTATTTATTTATTTTGTATGGCGTTACCAGAGAGCAACTTGCTTAAGCAAGTCATCTGCGTGTACTGTGTAACTGTAACTTGGTTTAGGTTAATGTACGGGACGAGTCGAGTCAACTCTCCAAACTGGTTGCAGACACCTGTTTCCAGCAGCCCACACACGCAGGCTACATCATGACACTAATGCCAATACATGTGAATTTGAAGCCTGCCAATGAATTGTCTTAAATTATATTCCGCATTAATCAGTTGTTGCAGGCTCTGGCTGTAACACTTGAGAAATAAAATATAACAGCGCTATTACATTCATCCTTACGGGTCTTACCAACTTTTCTGCACTCTTGCTTTTTTTCTAGCTGGGAAAAAATCAACAACTGGCAAAAAAAAAAAGGAAAAAAAAAAAGGACGAAGTTGTTTAACAAGGGAATGCAACTACAAATACCTAAAACTGCTGTAGTAATACTGCTTAAAGAACGACAACATGACTTACCCGACGATTATGCCAACGGCGGTGACCAAAGCCAGATAATTAGTTTGATAATAAAGCAGGTTGCTGATAACTCTCTTGTTCCATTTCGCCAGATCTTTCCTGTCTGGTTTTGCGAATCTCTCCGAGCCGGGGAAGAAGTCGCCCCACGGTCGGAGCGGCATCAGCTCTATTCTGGACATTACTGCTACCCCGCTCCGTAAAATCTCATAGACCAAGCCGCAAAATCGCCTCCAACTTCAAACAAAAATCTCGCGAGACTTTGGTTCCAAGTATGTTAAAAACGGTCCCTCGCGAGTCTGACGAAGCCTCGCGCTATTGGTCGGGAAAGTGACCATTACGGAAACTCTTCGTGCAGTCTTACACGAGAGATGACAGGACGGTGTTATGGAGAGATAGTAGCGATTTATGCTCATAAAATCTCAATTTTAAATTGCAGGTCAGTTTTGCCTGTTATATTTTTTACACATACGTTTTCATATCGGCATTTTTCACGTGCTGGGCATGTAAAAATACGACCGTGACATGGCCAAAGTTCAGGAGCACGATTACAGTCACCTATAGCTAGCTAACTTGGTAGAAGTGGAGATATGCAACAGAGCAGAAGCCCGTGACATTTCTGTTCTCTGTGCAGATGTGGAGCAGGTTATTGAGTCCTCGTGTGAGTGGTAGAGCAAGTTTGTATTGGAGAAGTCTGTTCACCATGCAGCTGAAGACCAGCGAGTTCCAGTCTCTGTTCACTGATGGACTGAATGGATTAGCAGGTGAGGTACAGCTGTGGAAAGACACGTGCCAGCGGTGGTCATTTCATTGTAAAGATAAGTGGGGATGCTCAGAGATCAGTTGAGTAACTAAGACCAGTGTCTGTTACAAGCCAGTCTGTTACTTGCTCTTTAGGCCATTTGATGAATGAGTTCTTATACAGTTAATAATGGAGGGTTTTTTTTTTTTATATTCAGTGACAAATAATACCAAAGATTTTATTAGAGGTAGGTTTCCCGAAGCATAGGGCCGTGATGGGAATAGCACAGTCAGCTTTATATTTAAGTTTCAACTTTGGAGCAGCCAGAAGGGCCCCAACTGAGGATCTACGAATGCAAACTGGCTCACCTGGGGCCAACATCTCTGCTGTGTGCTTTAAAAATTTTAAATGTAAAAATTTCAAATAAATTGTAAAACAAACAGGGACCCAGTGGCATAGGGCTGCAACTAACGATTATTTTAGTAATCAATTAATCTATTGATTATTCTGATGATTAATTGAATTTAAAAAAATTGGCACATTCTGGAGATTTTCATTGAACCACTTAAGCCTTTTTTTTTAATATACAATATTAGAAACACATTAAAAGATACTAATAAACAAAGAATTCAGTTGATTTTTTTTAAAAATAAGAAAATAAACATTTTATTACCTAAAATGAAATAACATAGCATTTGTACAGTGAATTTGAACCTGGTGTACCTAAAACTATGCCACTTGAAGAGTTTTGGGTAAAACCTATTCACAGACAAAGGTAATTTTATCTTAAATGCAAAATGTATATATATTTTGTACAGTTTTGGCTTAATTACTGCTGTGAATAAGTTGATTTTTCAGCAAATTACCTTTTTTTTGAGTCTGTACTCCTGTTAACGATTAATCGATTACTAAATTAATTGTCAATTATTTCAGTAACCGATTCATCACGATTAATCCAATTAATCGTTTCAACCCTACAGTGGAGAGAGGTCATGATAGGCAGAACCTGTGAAAAGTTGAGCTGCTGCATTTTGAACTCGTTGGAGGCAAGAGAGTGACTTTTCATTTATCCCAGAAAGCCTAGGCGTGGGATGCTTGGCCCTACTTCTTCCAAATAATTTTTCTTAGTCAAATGTCACCATGTTATAAAATGCTCTCATTAACAGACATTGTCCCTCAACCTGGCTGAACAAATCTTGTTGATTGAAACAGCAATAGACCCTTTTTTAGATATTCTGATAGTATGGAAAGCAGCACTGGAATTAAGTGGGAGTTATCCCAGTAAATAATTAAAGTGAACCAGTGTAACCAAAAGCAGGACATGGCTCTAAGTAAAATACAGCCATCACTATTTCCCCCCAAAATTGTGGCACCTTTCATGCAATCTTTTACAGATGTTGCAGCAGCTCTTTTCCTTCTGTGACATGTGAATATATCTGCTGTGGGACCAAAGCAGTGTGTAAAACTTATCTATATCTATACGTGAAATATATTGCGACATCTTGCCGTTTAAAATTGTATTGTTCCCCATTTTATTAACAAACTAAAGGATAAAGTTGTTTAAGTTTTCAGACTTGTCAGCTGATTTGCAAGAGTGCAGAGGTGAAAGCAGCCTCCATACACACTACATCTGAAACATTTCCTGACTCTTAAGTGTGTGTTTTGTCTTTCCAGAGGTGTTTGAGAAACACCAGCATGAGTTGAGAATAGCTGGGGGTGCTGTGCGGGATCTGCTGTCTGGGAAGCGGCCTGAAGATGTGGATTTTGCTACCACAGCCACTCCAGATGAGATGAAGCACATGTTTCAAACTGCTGGCATCAGGATGATCAACAATAAAGGAGAGAAGCACGGGACCATTACTGCACGAGTAAGAGGCTGAGCTGTGTGATGATTAAAAAGCCTTTTGCTGTTCTAAGCAGTCAGCTAAATGGTGATTTAAATAGTACTAAACTTAGCTTTAGTCCCGGTGTAGTTATGCTAGTTAATCAACAATTTTGGTCATCCTTAAAATAAAAAAAATAAAACAAGGCAGTTATAGAATATTTTAGGCTGACTATCTTTGGTCCAAGTGAGTTTCCACACTAAAGACAAAGTGCCTTAAGAATGAAGTTTTATTTATAAATCAACTCTTCAAAGTTATTCACATTAAGTAGGTTTTTTATATTTTAAGGTAGAACTTACAGAATTGTAAATCCAAAAGTGCAGCTGTCCAAATACTTCTCATCTATTACTGTTGGTAACTGTTCATGCCCACATGGTCATGTTAGGGACAGTTTTAATGGTGAGACAAAGTAACTATGCAGATATTAAGTAAATACATGACCAAAGATTTTGATGATATGCAGAGCAGCCAGCTGCATCAATGGTCTGATCAGTCAAATGTGTCTTAAATCTTAATGCAACATTTAAGTGATTGAGCGATCCTGATGGATTGCATAAATAAGCAGCCCACTAACATGAAGCGCCACTGATGAGTGATGTTTATTTCTAGAATATGTTAATAGGTTATATCTGCTGAGCAGAGGCAACAGGCTGGAACATATGGCTCCATGAGTTTAGATGCATATCAAATTCAACAATGTTGTAATGGACTGAGGTAGATTTGTTATATAAATAGTGTGAAATCACTGTACTGTGTGTCTCAGTGCCTTCTGAAATATCACACTCTTGGTGGGCTCAAATTGCATTTGTATTTAAGTGCCATCAGTTGGCACAGAGCCATGAGGGCAGGCTTCTCCGTGAATCTTGTCTTGATGTGTGTTTCATTTATTGGTTACTTTGCAGCTGCACAATGAGAACTTTGAGGTCACTACATTGCGAGTGGATGTTCAGACAGATGGACGTCATGCAGAAGTGGAATTCACGACTGACTGGCAGAAAGACGCAGAGAGGAGAGACCTCACCATTAACTCCATGTTTCTGGGTAATTTCCTACATCGCCACTGATCCTAAACATGGGCTGTGTAAAGAATTCATAACACTGGATTGCTACAAGGATTCTTTCATCTGTACTTCATCAAATTTTACTTGCTGACTCCAAATCTGAAAGCTGTTTTCATCTAGTACATCCTTTTTTAAGTTTTGATATTCCAAGTATTGGACAGCTAGGATGACTGGACAGAGAAAAGGTTGATGTGTTTCAGCTTTTAAGAAATAAGTTTGGTCTTCAGAAAAGTGAAGCCAAAATTAAGGAAGATGTTTGTTAGTTTTGAAATCTGTGAACTTGACAATGAGTTCAAAAGGAAAGTGAAGCCAGCTGAATCAGCAGCAATGAGACACGTTAGTGCAGGTTGTCCAGATTTTTCTTGGCAATCACAGAGCAGTGGGTCCAAGGATCTCCTGAGCTTGTACCAGAATGTCACTGAAGACGCAGCTTTTAGATTTGACTTTTTCCCACCAAATCTGGGCGATGTTAGTGATGATTCAAGATATAAAAGTGATGGAAAACCGAAATTAGGGAAAATGTAATCTGAGCATCATGGGTGACTACTGTTGGTTCTTGCAAAGAGACGATGTGCAACACTAGTGCTTCAACATGCTGACCTCAATGCCAGAAATATGTTTTAATGAGTCTCTGGGGTTGTGGTTTGTTTTCACAATAAACTCAATAAAACAATGTTGGTGGGAAATGGTTAAAATTGCAGGTATTGTGTTCACATACACAAAAAAAATTAAAGGAACACTTTTTAATCAAAGTTTAGTATCAAGCTAGTTAAACTTGTGGGATATTGATCAGGTCAGTTAAGTAGCAGAGGGGGTTGTTAATCGGTTTCAGCTGCTTTGGTGTTGATGAAATTAACAGCAGGTGCACTAGAGGGGCAACAATGAGACAACCCCCAAAAGAGGAATGGTTTTACAGGTGGAGGCCACTGACATTTTTCCGTCCTCATCTTTTCAGACTGTTCTCTCACTAGTTCTGTATTTGGTTAGGGTCAGTGTCACTAGTGGTAGCATGACGTGATACCGGGAACCTACAGAGGTCCCACAAGTAGTCCAACTCCTCCAGGAGGGCACATCAATATGTGCCATTGCCAGAAGGTTTGCTGGTTGACTGTTCCCAGCCTCAAGAGCATGGAGCAGATTCCAGGAGACAGGTGGTTACTCTAGGAGAGCTGTACAAGGCCACAGAAGGTCCTTAAACCCATCAGCAGGACAGTATCTGCTCCTTTGTTTAAGGAGAAACAGGATGTGCACTGCGATGTGTAAATAGAAACAACCCTAACGATGACAACCCATAGCCTTCCCTCCAAAGCATATCATTAGCCAAATAATTAGAAACACTTATGGGCTACAAATAGCACAAACATTACCACTACAAACTAAATCAGTTTAGAAATACAATAACCACTAAACCAGTGCAGTCGAAGCCATTAAATCCCACATGTAAACAGCCGTCAATGCACATTCACGCAACAGGTTATTAGCAACAAGCAGACAATAAACCCGAATGCTGTATCTATGTATCTATGAAGTCCATTGCTATCAGAGGCACAACAAGCTGTTCCTCCTATCGGCTGCCTCTCCAGTGTTTTAGATGTCTCACCTGCACAGACTTTCAGAGCCACACAGTCCTCTACAGGCTAGGCAACGGCACCCTGACTGCCATTAGGTATCAGGATGAAATCATTGGACCCACTGTCAGGCCCTACACTGGTACAGTGGGTCCTGGGTTCCTCCTGCTGCACTGGAGAATGAAGGAATTGATATCATTGACTGGCCCCGATGCTCACCTGACCTAAATCCAATAGATGTCCTCTGGGACATTATGTTTTGTTTCATCCAAAGCTGCCAGGTGCATCTCAGACCATCCAGGACTAAAATTTTTTACCAATCGTGTGACTCTTGTTTCCCCATTATAGGTCTGGATGGCACATTATACGATTATTATCGGGGATATGAGGACCTGCAGAACCGTAAAGTGCGGTTTGTTGGCAGTGCTGAACAAAGGATCAAAGAGGACTATCTGAGAATACTGCGATATTTTAGGTAGACTGCCTCATTTCATTTTCACCCACTTCAAACTGTAAACAAAAAAAAAACATCTTCCTTGTTTGAAGTGAGCGCATTAACCTCAATTCCATCATTTCATTGCAGGTTTTATGGTCGAGTGGCTTTGGAGCCCGACGACCACGAGCCTGAGACACTGGCGGCCATCAGGGAAAACGGCAGCGGACTGGCAGCTATATCAGGAGAACGAATCTGGGTGGAACTTAAAAAGCTGGTGGTTGGAAACCATGCCGCTCACCTGCTGGAGCTGATCTACAGTCTGGAACTGGCCCAGTACATTGGTAAGAAAAGGGATGGCAGGACCGGTTATTTTAATTTCATACTCAAGATAAAAATGTATAAATTGGCATGTTCTGTTTGTCAGTGTCTTTTGTTTTATTGGTAAAAACAAGATAAAGAGAAGAGCAGTACAGAACAAGACAGGGCTTAGAACTGGTTGGAAGTAGTGCATTTAGAGTGCACTTTAAGTGTTTCATGTTTTAGGACATCACCACTCTGCCTCTTAAAGGAGTACTCCATATTACATCCCAGTACAATTGCTAGTAGTGATGAAGACTGAAGGATTGGGATCTTTTGACACTTTATTCCTCAGTAGGGGTCAAGATTTAAAAAAAAAACTGCACAACTGCAGTCTGATGGTCCAAACCAAGAGTCTAAACCAGGATTATCCTGATCACCATTTTTAATAGTTTTCAGGCAGCCAGAGTTCCTCGTCCATCATAAAAGAAACTATTCAGCTGTTTCACAGTGGTAATAATAGTATTAGTAATAATACTGTTTATGAGTGACCTGAACTTCATCTGCAAACTCGTTGGAGTAGCTCTTTATTTCTTTTATATAAAACATTTTTGAATCATTACTAGTAAAACTATAATACGTAGGGGGACAAAAACTAAACTGAAAAAAGCAACAACAAAAAAAGTAAATTTGACTTTTTAAGAATTTTTTTTAAAACTATATCCAGTATATCCAATACTACCCAAGATGGATGAACTAGAAACAAATTATTTTAAAAAGGGGAATCATGACAGTTGCAGCTTAAATTTCAACGTTAGTTTTTCCCAGTAGATTTTTCCCCCTGGTGTTTATATCTGCACTCTATTACTAATAGCTGTTTGTAACTGTGAGAGGGTTTCCTTCCCTGAGATAAATCTAGTATCTAGTAAGATGCTCAAAAACACTCAATTTTCTGTGATTTAATTCTTTAACACCTATACTTCATTGTTGTTATTAACCGGATGGGGAAAAAAACAATTCTAACAAACGTTTTCTATCTTTGTCTTGAGTTTTTAACTCTGTACACATCAGTTCTGTTCACCCTCCCCTGTACCTGCTCCTCCTCAGGTTTACCTCCAGATGGCGATGTCGATGAGATGAAGCAAGTGTGGCAGAATGCCAAAGACCACTTTCCCAAGCCCATGACCATCCTGGCTGCTCTGTTTCGCTGCCCAGAGCAGGTGGAAAAGATGGACATCCGATTGAAAGTGTCCAAAGAGGAAAAGAATCTTGCACTATTTCTGGTCAAACACAGACGGGAGCTCTGCAAGAGTGAAGACGAACCGGGCAGCCTCAAACCTTTCACTGACTTCATTATTGATGTAAGTTTGTTCCTCTACAGTTGGTCCATAGAAACAGTCAGATGGGAATATTCTCTCCAAACTCAGCAGACCAACGTGGTCATTGATATTAGCCACAGTCACTCCTATATTGGTTATAAGGCCAGTTTCATAGATATGGATTAATCCTACTAGTCTGTGAATGTTGCCTACTGTAGCACAATGAGTGCCTGTTGAAGCTCAATAGACAGACACATGTGGCAAAGAGTTCACCTTTCACTTAAACACTGTTTAAAAACTACTTACAAATATTACATGCATGTTATGGCTGCAAGATGAAGTTCAGTCAACCAAATATGAGTAAATGTTTTCTTTGTTAAATCACTCCAGTGAAACCTACCATGTGCAGATGGCATCCAAGGTGTCATAAAAAAATTAGATCAGCTGCATTTTCCTGGAGAGCAAACATTTAACTGAGAAAACACCAACCCTGAAAGTAAATCACACCACTTAGTCTGCTTCCTTGCTAATGCTAGAGAGTAGTCTGTCTGCAGCATGTCCTCATTTATACTGTTAAGGTTCGGTGTTCAGAGGCAGGAAGTGGTAGAAATGTGTGACATTGCTAACTAGGAACTGTTTCAAAGAGCCAAACCAAAGCCACTTCTATTAGGGTAAAGTACCTCAGCTTACCTTGTCTTAGTTATAGTAGTATTTCTTTTTAGCTATTATTTCAACCCATTTTTTTAAAGGAAAGAAACAGTAAAAATGTTAACTTAATAGATTGTGGCATTTAGATATGCTAAATGGATTAGAATAAGTTAAGCTTTTGTTACAAATTGTCTCATAAGCTGCAGCTTACAATGGACACCAGAGTCTGTAGAAACATCAGTTTTATTTTATTTGATAATCTCAGCTAAAAATGACAGCCAAGAGAGTATGACAGGGTTTCCCCTCCAAGCTGACCTCAGGCATGCCTTCGCTGACAGCTGATCAGGTGTAAACATCAGCAGTTAAGCCCAGGCAACATCCAAAGGCTCGTGCACTGCAGGAGCAACACATCTGTTAGCTAGAATTGATTTAAAGAGCCAAAGCAAAGCCATTTCTATTAGGGTCAAATACCTGAAACTTAACAAAACATTCTCCTAGTAATTTCTGCAATTAGTGCATGAACATCAGCTGAACAAGAGTTTTAGGCTACATCATTGGTCTGGTGCTTTATTCACTTTTTTTTAAGCAGTTTTTACATGTACAGAGCAGCTTACAGCAACACTAGGCTAATAAGATACATTATTAGGTTAGGTTGCAGCTCAGGCTTGGTGCAGAGTTGCGTTAGGCCGGGAGAGCTGCTTGGCTCATAACCTGCTGGTGGATCCCTGGCTGTGAGTGAGTGAGAGAGGGAGTGAAAGCATTGACAATATTGTAAGATTAAACAAACATTGAAGGGAATCATATTTACCAAATTTATATTTTAATAAAGTCAATTTGGGAGAGACACTGAAATAAAGGATTTTTCAATTATCAAGACCAAATTTGCTGTAAGATGTACCTTATGTCTGTTTATTTAAGTTCCTTATTTATTTATTTTGGTTCGTTTATTGATTGTCATTCAGCATGTTAAAAACACGAAGACCTGAAAACTGTATGCCAGACCGTCATTAAAATAATAGACTCGATCCGAAGTTAGTAGATGCTGGGAGCTGAGAAGCTGCTGCAACACTGCGCTGCCATCGTGATTTATTTTTTACCCAGTTTGAAATTGATAAACAAAAAAACGTATCAATCCTACCATTACTAGAAGCATAACTGGATAAAGTAGACTGCGAATGCTTCTATACAAAAACTTGGTGCCTCTCTGGGTTTGCTTCAGCTTATAAAACTGATTTCTTTATTTGGGCTTTGCTGTGTGCACATGGGTTGGAAGCAGGCTGAGACTCAGTTGGAAAAATATGCAGCTGCATACTTTTAACCACTCAGGATTTAGGAGAATTTGAGTCCAAATTATGGTGGTGACAGTTGATTTGTTTGCTTGTGTTGCCAGGCCACTGTCAGTCAAATGTGATCAGACCGCAGTGTCCTGAACAATTCAGTCCAGTATTTACTGTAAATGGGAAACCTTTCTTTTGCTTATGATTAGCATGTTCTAGAAAATCCCCGTGTTACTAAGTGAAGCCAAGCTTTAAGTTGCTTTAATTCACACACATCACACACATCTTTAATTCACTGCATCTTTTCAGAGTCGGGAGCTGGATTCCCAGAGTAAAGTGTGCGAGCTGCTCAAGTACCAAGGTGAGGAGAAGCTCCTATCAGAGCTGAGCAGGTGGTCCATCCCTCGCTTCCCCATCAGCGGCCACGATCTGAGGAAGATGGGCATCACTTCGGGCAAAGAAATAGGTGCCACCTTACAAAAGCTCCGTGATGTCTGGAAAAAGAGCCATTACCAGATGGACAAAGATGAACTGCTTAGTTACGTTAAGCCCTAAATGAGCAGAAGAGTGGAGGTGTTTTTGTGTTAGTAATCACATGGACGCTTGATACTGCAGCTGCACTGCTTCTGGATATAGTTTGAGCAGCCTGATGCATATTGTTCAGAAAGGACTCTACAGGAGATGAGACGTGGAATCCGGCTGAAAAATGCTCTTCAGCCTGAGCCTATAGCATTGATCCACCGTTGTATAATCTGAACAGACGTGTCTGCTGTTAATAGATCGTTGATGTTCAGCCAGTTGAATTCTCAAAATTTGTGATGTAATCACTCCTTTGAGTTGTGAATGAAGACAACATATGGAATAAATTCAGTTTATCCACAGTAATGTTTATTTTTATTGTTTACATAATAGGAAGCAGAGAAATCTGTTTTTTGTTTGTTTTTTAAATCTTGCTTGCAGTTGTGCATTTCTGTGTTTTCTCTACAGACCATTTTACATTTCTACAAAAATGTTTTGTTTTCATTGAGCACACTCTTCTTTTCTGTATGCTTTCACAATACAAACGTGTGTGAACATTGTCTTTGGCACTGTGAGAAATATTTTTTTTTGTGCAGGAGTGAGGTTGCTCCTCCCTCCTACAGATAGGAGACATAAAACCCGCTGATCTCCTTTCCTAACTCCTCTCTGTGTACGAAGACGCTCAACAGTTGTTGCCTACTGAAAATTCACCCCGTGTCCTGCCGCCGTTGTTTTTACATTTTCAAGCTTCTTGGATTGTTTTGTATTATTCAAATGCCTCCTCTGCCACTGGATTCACCTGCAGTTGTCATTTAAGCTCCCTTTTGCTGTATTTGGGTTGAACGCATGGCTTGGATCGGTGTAAATATCAGTAATGCCTCTTCGGACAGCGCACTGTCTGCTGATGATCCTCGGGATGAGCGTCTGGCTCAGGTGGAAATAGCTCTTCTCTCCATCATCTTCATCACTGCGGGGATCCTAAACTTTGGGCTCTTGCTGGTGTTGTGCAAGCGCAGGAAGCCGCTCTCCAGGATGCGCGTTTTCGTTTTCCACCTGTGCGTCTCTGACTTAGTGGTCACATTTTTCCAAGTCTGTCCCCAACTCATTTGGGACATCACCGACAGATTCATTGGTCCAGATATACTGTGCCGGGCGGTGAAGTACCTGCAGGTGGTCGGGATGTTCGCCTCCACTTATATGATCGTGGTGATGACTATAGATCGATATCAAGCCATCTGTAACCCCATGGTAACTTTCCAGAGGCGCAGGGCGCGCTGGAACGGTCCGGTGTGCGCCGCCTGGTGCGTCTCTCTCCTCTGCAGCCTCCCGCAGGTCTTCATCTTCTCTCGAATCGAGGTCGCTCCCGGTGTGTACGATTGTTGGGCGCAATTCATCGAGCCGTGGGGACAGAGAGCCTACGTTACATGGACGACTTTAGTGATATTCGTCCTGCCGATTCTCACCGTGATCGTGTGCCAGGTGCGCATCTGCCGCGCCGTACAAATAAACTTCCACATGAAGACGCACAACGTCGGGGAAGCGGTCAGCAAACCTTCGTCCTCCAGGGCCAGCAGCGTAGCAGGAGTGTCGAAGGCCAGAGTGAAGACTGTGAAGATGACCGTTTTCATCGTGCTCGCCTACATCATCTGCTGGACGCCTTTCTTCACCGTGCAGCTCTGGTCTGTCTGGGACGTCGAGGCGCCCACTCAGAGTAAGAAGACACTGATCTCACAACGCGCCAACAAAACAAAAAAGTCCCTGAAAAGCAAAAATATATTGTCACTAATGCAGATTTAATTGGCTATAATCTCCATTATAACGAGAGAAACAGTTTATGTAAACTAATTTAGAATTACCCCTTTTTGGGGGCCAAAATTATTATAATAACTTATTTATATAGCACTTACAGAGCAGTTACACATAATACACCCAGTAAAATCCAATAAATAATTTATAAATGCTTTTAATATGGCTGATATCTTCACCTTAAAAACTGTGATAAATTCTGGCCCAGTACTTACCATTACAGTAAAAGTGTACTTTAAAATTAGAGGAAAGGATGCTCTCTCTCTCTCTCCATGTGAATGAACTCACTGTAATGGAAAGCCAGTACATTAAGTCAGCCCTTCAAAGGTTAGGTCCTTAATGTCTCAAGGCTTCAACTGATGACTTAAAATAACCACAAAATGGTCGGTGGGACCCAAATAAAGTGACCCCATTTCCTCCTCGTGTGTCTCCAGGTGCAACCTTCACCATCTTGATGCTGCTTGCCAGTCTAAACAGCTGTGTGAACCCCTGCATCTACATGCTGTTTAGTGGAAAGCTGCCCAAAAGACTGGTGAGCCTGATTTGTGTAGGCCAGCCTGAGCTGAAGGACTCCATGCAGGAAGAGGCCACTGTGGTCAGCTCCATGTACATCAGCCTCAAGAGCCTATCGGACTGCAGATGAAAGCCCCGGTGATGTCGGCTACTGATCACACACTTATTTCACCTCATGCCTTCCTGTTGTACATTGTGTGAAAACTCTGCTCCTTCATGATCAAGACTGAAAGTCTTTTAATAAGTGTGAAGGAAAACATCCCAGCAGTAAAGTGTCTGCACTGCACAGATGATCACTGTATACAGTGCTTTCACATAGAAAGTATAATTCTCCTGAGTGCCAGGCACACTAGCTAGCATATTACATTTAGAGTAATACAACCATTATCACTCTAAATATCACTCTTCCTTATGATCAGGTTCGCTACTTTAATTCACACACTGGGGGGGGG
>VUQJ01013612.1:74458-87517 GCA_015108635.1 Andinoacara biseriatus
CCTTTCCTTTCTTTTTTTTTTCCCCCCCCCCCCCCCCCTTTTCAAAAATTAACAAGAATAGCCAATAGAAAACTTATAGAAACTTATAGAAAACTTATAGAGCTCTTCTTGTAAAAGCAAATATGTTTGGTACAGTACAACAGTGCATTCAGATCATCATTCTGCCAGACATGACAGACAAAAAAAAATAATAATTATAAAAATACGTTTAAAAAAATACTTTGAAATGTTTCTTAATAAGCTTACAAGCTTTCCTGAAAGGGCAAGGTATTTGCCGTTAGCAGGCTTATTTATCTTAACCGCAAACAAGGAAAGCTAAGCTAACCTTTGGTAGTTTTTTTAAAAGCCTCTCTTACATCACACAATAAGACAGTGAAAACCTTTAAAGAACTGTGCGATGGACCCAGACAGACGCTATCAATCATCTTAACTAACCAAATAGACTACAGTCCATGAAGCATATATAATATAAATTTCAAGACTGTCTAAAGATTCGGACACAAATCCCACATTAGAACTGAGTGGAGCTGAAGGCTGGTGTGGATTGAGTTGTGAATTGAGCAGAAGAGCAAGTAGCGGAGCGAATGAAAATGACAGCTTCATGCCCCTGTCACCCTGACAGAGGGAAGACAGATGAGCCGCTTTTTTCCGGCAACCCCGGCCTCCATCCGTCATCTCCTTTTAAACTGATTTGCCAAAGAGAACATGTCTCCGTCATCAATTACAGCAGATTTCACTACAACAAAGCTGATCAGATAAAAATATTGCAGAAGTTCTTTCTCCTCCAGTGAGCGTGTCAAGCTGCCCTCCCCGCTGTGAAGTTGCATGAATAAAACTGATTTCCAGGATTTTTAAAGTTGTTGTGTAACAGCATGCTATAGAACTCATATTAGATTTGTTTATTCATAAGCTATGATTTGCCTTCCCTTTAACAATAACAGTGAGCTACACAGATGTTGCCCAGATCAACCACATGTGTTAGATCAGCTCCAGCAGTGCATTCATCATTTTTAATTACTGATGTGCCACCTTTACAGCCAATTACCTGATGAGCTACTGATCTTATTTCTGACTGAGTAAAATTTATTGCATTAACATTTTTTATTTTTAGCTTTTAAATTATTTTTCTGATGGCTAATGTCACATTTGCAAACCTGTTGGTAGAATTTATTTTTTTTCATAAATATTAAGTATTTAATCTCTTATAAGATGAATAAATTAATCTGCTCAAAAAGGCACCCCCTTTCACATTTTAAACAAATATTTACTGCGTTGTCAGTTCTTGTTTTGGCTCAATGAAACAAACGATATTAAAGCTGACTGTCAGTGTTTTTGATTAAATTATAAGATAAAGGGATTGTGCTTGTTGACAACTTTTGTTAGAGGCTCAGAGATTTTGGCAAACATTCTCACTCTCCACTCATCACACAACATGGAGGCTAAACCAGGTTTGACTGACTGTTTTTATGGCTAACATGCTTTCTGGCTTATCTCTTTTAGCAGCCTAAAAAAAACAACTAAATTATATCAATGAGATGAGATATACTTTATGTCAAAGGTTTCTGAAGGTGGAAAGTCCCTGAACCAGTATAAAACAATGCAAAGCAACTGAAAGCAATTACTTTGTGAAAAAAAGTGCAGTCCTGAGCAGGTAGATAAAGACCAGATGCTTTTCTCACCGAAAGTTGGAGTCAAAACAGGGGCCTGTTCTCTGTACATTGCTCAAATAATCCCATATTAACTGAATGATCCAGGTTTGACTGATCCTGATTATAGATATTCTGACTCGTTTGGTTCTTTAGCTCACAAAGGAATTCAATTTAACAAGCCTGATTCAATCATTCACGATGGCTGCATGCTCTCGGCCATTAAAAGGAAGTACGTTGATAGGAAACCCACACCAGCAGTTTTCAATAAAATACAAACTTATAACAAGCAGCATTACAAAACTGTTATTTTGGAGGCCTCTAAGCAAATAAGATAAGTATATAAATAGAAGCTGATGGACCGAATTTAACCCCAGCTTAATCACCTGATTTCAGAGCCGCTCTGGACTGCTCTGTTTATTTTGTCTTATAACCTTTTCTGTTTTTCTTCAGAACTGTTTGAGGGCAGTTGTAGGGATTATGCTTCTAATATGTGGCAATAAGAAGTTGCATATGTGTCCAGGGTGTACCCTGCCTCTGGCCCTGTGACAGCTGGGATAGGCTCCGCGACCCTGCAAAGGATAAGCAGAAGGAAGTGAGAGGTCTGCCTTGCAGATATAAGCAAACAAAAAAAAATAAAATAAAAAAATAATCCACGTATAGAGTATGTGCTCTAGAGCCAACATAGTGTAAATAATACTTACATTATTAGGTATACAGAAATACAAATCTAAATTAATCCCAACGTTGTATCACCAGAGATTCCACCCCACTCCCCCCAAATGATTGCAGCGCAGCAATATCCTGTATACGGCTGTAATAAGACGTGTGTATTTTGGAGAAGAGCTCATAAAAAATCCAAAGTTTCAGACCTATCCATCTTCTTCTGCCTGAATCCCATTTGCTCAGAACACATAAATAAGGCTCTTTGAATAATCACACTGTTCTTTATTCTGCCTTCGGGAAAACTAGTTTTTACTAAGTCCAATAGATTTAAGCACTTTTATATATAAAAAAAATACCACAACATGGTGGGGTACTTTAAGGTTTCAGAACATGCAAACCACATTTACAAAACTTTTTCAGTTCATTGTTTGGGAATCTTTGAGAGATAATGTTCCTTAAGATCAGTACACCTGTTACACCAGAGAATTTGTTTTGGATACATACACGTGTCACACGTGTGACAACAGATGCAGTGTAAGCATTTAGACATTTGGAACTGAGAATGTTTGATGTGAGCAGCGCAGGTATGGCTGCAGTTTCACAGCGTCCCTGACGTTCAGCAAAACATGAGCAAAATTGGAGAAAAATTGAATGTGACAAGTTGAGCAGCAGCAGAAGTTGAAAGAGCAACATTCTGTCTGGCTGCTGATTAGATTTGTAGCTGCTGCAGATGGATACTAAATGACTCTACCGTGTTCTTCGCAAAGCTGTCGATGACCTGGGAAAAAACGACTAGGTAAACCCAGAAGCCAGTCCTCGTCCCTAATGTGAGTACTCAGTGTATCATGTACCACTGTGCCTTAAACCGATACAACAGTTTTACATGAATACCAAATTCAGGTTAATTTAATACAAATATAAGTTGCAATTTTCTGTATTTTTGCTTTTGATCATTCAAGGCGTGTTTGGTGGCTCTAGTACGTCTCTCACTAACAAGGAAAAAAAAAGTTGGGGACACATTAATTTTTTTTTAAAGTAATGCTAAATTACATAAAGTATCTTTATATTTCAGACATCTGGTCACCATTTGCAACATCTAACAGCAAATATTCAGTATATCAGACTTTTCCTCAGCAAACAAATACAAAGGTAAATCTCATTTTTAGGAATTCACTGGCAGTGGACCCAGCAGTTATTACAGCTATTCAACAGTGCAGCCCTTTGGAAAAAGATGATTCAGGTCCCTGGAATGCTTTCCCACCTAAATTGCTAAGTCATGCAGCATTTCCCCCATGTGTGCAGCACTATCTTATATGAAAAGTCCAGCAGTTTTCTCACCTTGTTCCTGCCACAAATCTGGAGACTGGAACAACAGCTTCCTACTGAAATCACTGTGGAGGGTCTCCTTTGGATAAGTAAAACAGATCCCTTTCTCTCTCACTCTCTCTCACTCTCTCCCTCTTTGGTGGAGCCATTGGGGATACGAGCTAAATTACATGTGGGCCAGAATGAGATCACAGTGAATTATTTATGTGCTTCCCACCCTGTGCCTTGCTCATCTCGCTATGGCATTGTAGCGGTAGCAGAGTCAGGCCAGTACATGCCTTCAAGCTGTTATGAAAACATAGTATTCCTCAGGCAGCCATCACTGCAATCGATACGCTCTCCCCCCTGCAGGGTTTTACTTGACATCACAAGCAATACAGGCAGGGCAAGTTATATAAAAAAAAGGGTGCCCTTAAAAGACCGGTGTTGTGGCAAAGGAGAATTGGTTTGTAATTTGTAGCTTTGAGCAGGTGATGAAGTCTTTGTTTCACAGCTATTTACCACCAACAGTCAGATTAGCCATTTATAGTGTGCTATTGAATTATTATCTCCAAGCAATCTGTGGTATTTTAAAGATCAGTGGCCATAAGTTTTCTCTCCCTCTGACACTGACACAGATACATTGTAGAAGTGATTGGATTGTTGGATGTGTTTAAATTGGTTTGGCTGTGAGTGTTGTTCCCTCAGAGCAGAGCTGGAGGACAGACGCTGAGGGAAGAAGATAAGGGACAATGGCACCTGATGAAGATCATGTCTACGGGGAAGTCTTCAGATAGAACACAACATGTTATGTTTGTCTTCTCGAGACCACGGCTAATCGGATTACTGTCTCCACACGCTGTGGGATGTCATCTGAGTTGGGTGCAATAACAGAGCCCAGATGTACGTGGCTCAGGCTTAGGGCTGTCTTTTGATGCCTGTGTGTTGTTTGAAGGGACTGTGGGTAATAATTTTTTTTTTTTGCTTCCATGTATGAAGAGACATGAGACTTAATTCTCAAAGGGAAATTCTTAAGTAAACCAGCAGATTTGCAAACAGGTTTTCATTGTAAAGAGAAAGAAATTATTTGTTCTCATGTCAGGTCCAATAAAAGTTATGTAAGTAATAAAAAGTAGATGTGTATTTAAAAACCTTTTAAAGTGATTAATTAGATGTTAGAGAGCAAATCATAACATATTTTTGCCTGGTTCATGATCTCCTGAACAATAGGCGTCGCCACTCAGCATCCGTATTGGTGTAGAAGTAGCAGAAGCCTAAGAGGAGAAAGTCTCAGGTTTTCAAGCTATTGCAGCATCTTCTTCTATAATCTGGGACCCCCTGAGCTCCTGGACTGATATACCATTGCAATTGCAGGAAAAATCCAGTTGTTTATACACTTACATCTTCAGGTGCACGACTACCTGAAACAACACCAAAGCGTGGCGCCTAGCAGCTGTTTTTATGTCAGTTTTTGCATGCAACAACGACGAGCATATATTAGCTGTGAGTCTTGGTTGTAAATTTATTTAGCTATAAGGAGATGCATGTGATTTCAGCCCAAATTGTCATGTAGTGTTATTGTGAAAGCATATGTACATCTAAGGGTAAGTGCAGTGAATGAGGCGACACTCACTTAAATCTTAATAAGTTGCGCTGAAGGTTCTAATTTACTTCTACCAGTAAAATGCAACTGTGTTGTAAAAAAAAAAAGGACATGCGATTAATGCCGGAGCAATTTGTTAATCTGGTGATTTAGTGCTTAAAGCAGTAAAATAAACATTTTAATTCTAGTTAATTATTTTATGATTGAGTGCACTCTCAGTGCTGCTGTTTATTTCTAAGGTGAAAGCTGCACATTAGTTACACAGGTGACTGTCCCACAGCCCGACAAAGGAGACGTGGAAATCGCTTCAGTTGCTCGGTTTTTCAAACTGAAATGACTGAACAGGTACGCTTGGTGTGTGTTCTGTGTTTCCAGCACTGTAAAAGAAACTAATCAGCAGATTACAATACTAAAACAATACTGCACATATAAAATGTATTCCCCCAGCAGAGAATCTGTATTGCACTTTAAACATGCTGTGAATAAAAGACTTGAGGTTGTAGCTAAAAAAAACAAACTTATTATCTTATACTTACTAAAGTTTTTTAAATACTGAAAAACTTTAGACCCTCCTGCTCTCCCTGCAGAGGTGCGAGTGATCTTCCAGGAAGATCTTGGAAGATCAATCCAACCTGCTCCGGAGCACAAGTTTCAATTCATATTCCTGCTTCAGGAGTTGAACTTTTAATGCTGAAAAATCCACAAACAAACAAAGAGCAGGATACAGGGAAGTACTCCATCCATCCATTCACTTCCGCTTATCCTTTTCAGGGTAGCGGGGGGGGGCTGGAGCCTATCCCAGCTGTCATTGGCCGAGAGGCGGGATACACCCTGTACAGGTCGCCAGCCTGTCGCAGGGCCAACACAGAGACAGAACTAGGCACACAGCTACACAGACAACACAATAAAGGACAAAGAAAGAGAGAGACAATATATACATCAGAGGTAACAAGGGAAGAGGAAACAGGTGAGGAACTAACGTGGCTGAAACTAGGAATAAGGCGACAAGGGGAAGTAAAATTGGGTGCAATGCACAGAAGATAACAGCTATCAAAATAAAACACGACCCAGCATAACAGGAAACCAAAACTTAATGAAATAAATATAGCCTATAACAACAGACTAGAATGCAAAAGGTAGTGAACTAAACCTAAGAAACCTAAAACCAAAACCTATACATAAAATGATGAATAATGATGAATAATAAACTGGAAAAAGAGAACCGGAACCAAAAGATACGCTTCGCGATCACATCAGCACTTTGGTAAAATTTTGTGGCCTCCGTTTTAAAGAGTTAGGTCTGTTAGAGAACTTAAATCCCGGTTTTCTGATTGACCGTCACAAGCCTTGCTTTCCTTTTTGTCTCAGCTACATAAAAGGATAAACTGTTTTCTGAATGGGCACAAAAATCGTTATGTGCAGAACTATCAAACAGTAATGTAATTACTAAAATACCAAGCTGACTGATGACACGAGCAGTCAAAGGAATTAACAAAGACCATACACTATGCAAGTAGCATGTCATTAAAGATGCTTTAAGCAATATTTTTTTAAACACACAGTGAAATAAATCTCTACTGAAAATCTCAGACAACAATGTTTTCTCTCTGTTTGGTGAAAAAGTGATTTAAAAAACAATTATACCTATTTTTGCCTTGACTTTGAATTTCTTAGTAATAAATTCCAATTCAGTGAATTTATATCCTTTGTGTATTTATTTTATGCACTTTTTAAAATAAAATCAGGATGGCAATGTTTACTTTGAGCCTTAAACATGAAAGACTGATTTTCGGTCTTTTCCTCACAGGATTACAGCTCGTAAAACGGAGCGGTTCAGTATTCAGTATCGACAGATACGTCGAGGCTCCTGCAACAGATTCAGACCTAGTTTTCAATAACAGAATGCAAAGGTAGACTATGAGGTATCTGTAGATACTCTGTGTATGCTCAGCACAGCTGTCCGTGACTTTGATGCTGATTTCAGTTTTGCTCCAGTTTTGTTTTTAGAAGTTTGAGACAATCTTTCGGAATTACAACATAAACCTTGCTGTTTCTTTAGATCGGCAGCAAAGCATGAAAAACCCCCCACAAAAAAAAACAAAAAAAAAACAGATAAACAAAAGCAATATTTGGATCGCTTCAATTTCAGGATGCTGACAGTTTTACTTGTGTGCTCCTCTCTCTTTGACTGCCTGTCAACACATATTCCTATATTTGGAGACGACTCACACTGTGCTAAAAGTGAAATAGTCCTTTTCATCGGTGAAATGTGCCGAGAAGTATCAGACGCACTTGCACAGTTCCCCTTAGCAGAACAAGACCTGAAGAAAAATGAAAGCGGCACGTGGACTGACATTAAAGGATCCAATGAACAGTCTTTTTTTCCTTCATTGCTTTCAGAAGTCACACAAGGTAAGAATAGAGCAGATCAGTATATAACACTTCCATTTATAGAAAGGTTGTTGCTTCATTTTCGTTCATTTTCAAAGATCTGCATTCACAAGATTTTCGTAATTACCCACAAAAATTTAATGATGTGGTTTTCCGCTGCTGAAAATTGACAGTAGGAGGCCCGCCGTATTTATTGCTTCACGTGAAATCAACATAAGCGAACAAAGATTTCAGAACAACACTGTGAAATCTCATTAAAACTTTTAACAAACCGCTCTGACACTTCTACCACCCTGCAAGGATGAAAATTGCCAACATGGATCACATCTGCTGAATGTATTAATCAGCTCCATCTGATTATGCATGTACCCGCTATTCATTCACTTAGATGAATATGGAAAAAAGGTTCTGACACAGAACATTAACTGTCACGGAGAGAAGAACATCTGCTAAAAACTTTATAGCAAAATCCAAAATCAGCATCTCTCGAGCGCTCCATGGTTCTGATTACATTAAAATAATCCTAAAGTGAGATGTTCTTATGTGGGAAACGATGACTTTTGTATTGTTTTACTGTTGAGTTCCAGCTAATTTTTATAGGCCGCAAACAGAACACAAACAGGAGCCACTTACCTGAAAATGACTGAATCAGAAGCCCTCCATGACATATATGTGATACCATATATGTGAAAAGTACAAAATTTTAAGCATTTTTTTACTTTGTTTTCTAAAACATATTTAAAAAGAATAAAATGCAAAAAATAAACAAACAAAAAAACTAATCTATCTTTATTTTCTATTCATTTTTAACCTGAAGGTGTCCATAAATTATTAAACTTCTAATGAAAAAAACTCTACTAGGTTTATAAGAAAGCGTTGATCAATCCAGTCCACACCGTATTATTATCACAGACTTGATGAGTCCGATGGAAAAGTCTCCAGCATCACAGAGGGGGCATTTTTTTGCTGTCTGACTGGCCAAGTCGCACCTCCAGGCTCGTGTGGCAGTTTGCTGGATGAGGATTTGGCAACGTGACCTGCCGTTTATTTGCAGTTCACAGTGCCATGAAAAAGTATTTGTCCTCTTTCTGGATTTCTTAGTTTTTTACATATTAGTCACAATTATTACAGATCATCAAAAAATTTTCAACATTACACAAAGATATTCTTAGTAAATGTAAAATGCAGTGTTCCTTCTTCCTGATGCTGTAAATGATGGTTTCATTTATTATGGGACAGTAGACAACTAAAAACAGATTTAGAAAATAATATTGCCATGATCTTTATAAATAACTGGTGAAAAATTGAAAAATCAAATCCTTCTAATAACTCAAAGTGATCCAAAATGTAGTTCACTCAAGCATACACACAAAGACAGCCCGCAGCAGCAGGTACAGTTAGGTCTGGGCTCCATTTGAGAAGCCCCAGCTGACAGTTTATCCAATTATGACAACATAAAGACTGGTTACAGGGGAGTCAACTCTGAAATTGCCTGGTGTGATTCAATGTGGCTCAGGTGACTTGTGTAAAATGGACAGCATGATTCCTGACTGGGATCCCAACAGAGATTGCCTCCCACAGGACATTTCAATTTCAGAGCCCTGGGCTGTCAGCTAGACTGATCTATAAATATAAAACATTTTTGAACATATTTGTGGCAAAAGTTGTGCAAGATGTTACCTGTCTGTATGTTAGCTAAAAGGAAACTAAACAAACTGGGAACTAGAAACATTAAGAACCACACACTAGCTCTGTGTTTGCTCACAAAGCCCTGGTTAAATGGTCATGTGGGTGAGTCGTGTGGAGCTGCTGTACAAGCACTTCGTGTTATGCGACTTCCACAATGATACAAAAAGTGTGTGCTGCTGTCGGGTTGTAATAATCACTTATCTTCATCTGTGTTTGACCAAGGCAAACAAGAGGAGACGCTCATAAACCTGAACTGTCTGCTCTTGCCCTTTTTAAATGCCCAGCTCTGGTTATCTGATTCTCCTCTGAGGTGAATACACTCTTAGGAGAATCAAATTCAAAGTCGCATGAGGGGGAGCAGTCCCATACATGTCATAACTGCTTGACAGTGACACTTGTTGAACAGAAACTGGTGGAGCAGTAGGCATCTGGGTTGAGAATGATGGAGGCCGAGTATGACTGATTATTTTCCCTACAACAGTGTTTGGGTTACAAACTTGCACAGCTTTTTTGTGCTGTGATTTTTACTTTATGTTTGGCCGATTATTTCTTTATTGTGATGATGCTTCTTGATAATAAATCTTATACTGTTGGAAGGCCTGTTTATTTCCCCTTACATGGAGCCACATTTGTAAGGAAAATACATTTGTGGGTTGAGCAACAGAGTTGAATGTGGCTTGTGCCAATAAAAAAAAATTGCCAAATCTTTTCTGCCAATGCCAAAGAGCTTATTTTTTGGGCTTAGTTTCTATTTTTAAAAAAGCTAGCTGAGGTTGGCTTACGATCCTGGTAAGCAGCAAACATGAAAAAAATAATTGTTTATTTGGTATGTAGCCTATTCAGATAAAAAATAAAAACAGTGTTTAATACTGCCCCATCCCCAATGAAAACCACAACAGAGAAAAAAATGCAAGGAGTGGTTGAATTAAATAGGTTAAACACAGCTCACGCTCCTCCTGTAATTGGTTTACATTCAGGTAATAGATAGGCTTATTTTTTTTTCAGAACAATCTGAAATAAGCCTTGAAACAAGCATAATTCTTTGACCGCTTGCTTGCACTCTCCCACCCAGACTCTTGTCAGGATGCAGTTTCTTTCCATTTTTGTGGCTAATTTCTGTAAAGCAGAGTAGAAGTTAAATGAACAAAGGAATGCAGAAGTTGTAGCAGTCAGTTTTTGTAACCTAACAACGGCAAATGCTTGAGAAGCACCCAGAAAATGAGGTCATGGATTCTTCCAGCACAGAAATTGCTCCTTTATATTATTCCCTGGTAACAGTACTGCCACCTTTTTTTAAAAAATACTGAAGATTTCACAAGACTACATCCTTTCTAAAACTCAGATAAGTAGGTTGTAGTGCTTAAATCTAAGCACTACAACTATACGTGAAAAAAAAAAAAAACCTTCATAAGACTTGGCATACATTGATGTAAGGGAACTGTTTCATTCCAAAAGTAGTAGTAAGTTAACACTGACATAAAGGTTCAGAAGAAAGTTTAGAAATCTCAGTTTCACCAATTTATTCCCACCTTTTCAACAGACATGCTAACGTTTTAGCCTAGTGGCCGTCAGACACAACTTTGTGTCAGTGCTATATTTTTATCTTTGGGTTTTCAACATTGGGACTTCATGATTTTAATAACACACCACATTGCTGAAGAAAAATAAATGAAAACTTAAACGTCTTCTTTTTGGTGAAAGATTACTTTTATAAATAATTGGTTAAAGTTCATATTGTTTCATGCATGTCAAAGTTTTCTTCCTAGTCAAGGCAATGTAACTATTAAAAACAGTTCTACACAAAAGTATTCGCTCACCCATACAAATCATTGAATTCTGGTGTTCCAATAAACTCCACGACCAAAGGTGTATCAAATCAAGCACCTACGCATGCAGACTCTTTTTTTACAAACATTTGTGAAACAATGCGTCGCTCTCAGGAGCTCAGTGAATTCCAGTGTGGTACCGTGATAGGATTTCACCTGTGCAACAAGTCCAGTGGAGCCAAGTCCAGCTCAAGAACAGCACGTAGAGAGCCTCATGGAATGGGTTTCCATGGCTGAGCAGGTGCATCCAAGCCTTGCATCACCAAGTGGTGTAAAGCACCACTGGACTCTAGAGCAATGGAGAGTGATGAAACCTGCTTCGTGGTCTAGAAATCCAATGCATGAGTCTGGCTTTGGTGGTTGCCAGGAGAATGGTACTTGTCTGACTGCACTGTGCCAAGTATAAAGTTTGGTGCAGCCCCTTCCTGTTCCAACATGACTGCACATCAGTGCTCAAAGCAGGACCATGAAGACATGGATGAGCAAATTTGGTGTGGAAGAACTTGACTGGCCTGCACAAAGTCCTGACCTCAACCTGATAGAACCCCTTTGGGATGAATTAGAGTGGAGACTGTGAGCCAGGCCTTCTTGTCCAACATCAGTGTCTGACCACACAAATGTGCTTCTGGTGGGCCGACATCATATTAAACTATGGCTTAAAATGTGATTAAGTTTATATGGGTGTGAAGGCATATGAATGAATACTTTAGGCAACATAGTGTATCTACTACAAATTCCTCTATTTGTTGTTCAGCTCTGTGTCACTTTGCTGCAATTACAATGAAGCTGGGTAAAAGTTAAAAGAACATACAAATCACAAGTTGGAGGGTTATGAAATAATAATCATAACCTGGCATATAATAACTCAGCAGAACATCTTCTGCAAGCTTCTAGAAAATGTGAGTAGCTGTTCCAGCAGCTCCAAACTCCTGTCTTCTTTGGTAATAAATAATGTGCTTTGCTGTGAGGTTGACATGCAGCCAGCACAACTCACTTTGAAAAAAAAAAAAGCACTTTTTTCTGCCTTAGTCAAAGTCGCAGTTGCCATGCAGATTATTCATCAGTTTGCCTAAAATTTGACACTCCTTTTGATGTGCCTCAAGCTTACACTGATTTGCTGTGAAGACGTTCCTCTCATTAGAAATTCTTTAAACTCACAGCTTCAAATCGCATTAGCTGAGCATGACAGAATCCCTGGTGATGCAACCCCACACAGTTACTGTACGAGTACACCTATTGTGCGGAAGTGGAAGCGCTATTTATTAAAACACACCCTAAAGAAACAAACAAGGAAGTTGCTTTGCCCTTGTCTCGTTTGCTTACTCTCTCAAGGTCAAGAGAGTCAGAGATGCATATTGATGATGGAGATGATAGGCTATCGCACGCATTGCATCTGCCTCAGAGCAAGAAGCAATCAGTGCAAGGATGAAAACAAATTAGCTTGACAAAATGTGTGGCAACTGACAGCAATGTAAAGCATGAACATTCACTCACACTGAACCATTCCCTTATATGCCTTAAAAACTGTTTCCTGCGAAGTCATCCAAGGAAACACAAGTGCAACGTCTGCAGATTTTTTTCTTGTTTATGTCATACAAACATGGAAAACAAAGTCCCAATAAATGTTCCAGCTTGCTAAGTCAATAATGCATGGAGCTGGGTAAATAATTGATCACACACTTCTCATACTTTCTGTTCTTGCCTGTATTGAATAATTAAAGGGGGAATTGTTATCTTGTGGGGTACCCCAGGGTTCCTGCTTCCCTGCAGTGGATAGAGATGTAATTACATTTCCAAGTGCAAGTAGACCTGTGTTAGGAATTAAATGGCACCTGCTAGTCGGGCAGAGTTACATCACTGTAGACGCAATGTGTGAATGAGCACGGGTCAAGTAAAGTAATACGACTTGAGAGGATTATTCACAAAAAAAAGA
>VUQJ01013616.1:23540-35289 GCA_015108635.1 Andinoacara biseriatus
AAGCTAATGTGCCTCTGCAGCTGTTTACGGTTTGGAAAAAATGATTAAGATTCAGCAGGATTCAAAATAACTGAGAACTGACTTTTTTTCCGATTAGGGTTGCAACTGGTGGTAAAAGAACCAGTCAGATTAAAATGCACCAATATTAGACTAAACTGGCTGAGGTCATTTTAGTTTTATTTTACAAAAGCAAAGATTTAGATGCTAAAATGAGAGGAGCCAGCAGACCACTGCTTTGTTACTCATAACTATTTGAACAATTGAGCCAGAAAATATCCCGTATTGGAAGTACAGACAGACTGAAATTTGGCAAGGCACAGTGGTTATATGACTACTGTAACTATTAAATTAATGAAATATAATGAATTGAATTTAAGTATAGTAAAGTAATGTATGTTTTATTTCAAACATCTAAAGTATACCCTTAGAATGATGGACAAGATTTGAACCAATATTTCTGCAACTGACCACCTGCATTTTACCTGTGCAGAGCGCAATCATCACCTTCTGCGTAAATTGACCCAGCCTACAGCTCTAATCTCTTGTGATTGGGTCACGCACTGTGAATTCATCCCCTAAGATAAGACTGTGCATGATGAGTTCAACTGTAACTCCCTGAACTGTCAGCTGTGTGTTTGGAGTAAATGACCCATGACACCGACCCCTTGTCCTACTTGGCTCTATGCAACTTTGACCTTTTAATAAAAAATAAAAAAATAAAAAAAAAAGTTCAAAGGTTACTGTTTTGACATATTGGAGGTGATCCAGCACCTACCGCAGACTTGCGTGTCTCAGTGCTCAGAACAGAGACTTCTAGGGAGCAAAAAAAAAAACAAAAAAAACAGCCGCGTTGCTCTAAGTGGTCCATTGCTGACCATGAAGATGATCTTAAATGGAGAGATTTGAGAATTGGATATAGACATTTTTATTTTTATATCTGGACTCAGAGAACTTTATGATCACATATCATGCAATGAAAAAAAAAAAGCTAGAATAACTTTGCATCCAACAAGCAACAGCATCATGTTATTTCTGAACTATTCCAGAGTATTGCACAAACCTAAGTGCTGTGAGACTGTGAGGCTCAAGTGTGTGCATGTTAAGGAGAAGACTAAAATAACAGGTGATGACACTGTAGTGAGGATAAATGTCTGGTTCTTTTGCTTTTCTGCCTTTAAAACATAAGCACCTTAGCATATCAACAAGCTGCTGGGATACCAGATCATGACTGGATTCTGTGTTTCCCATCTGTTTCAATGAAAAACAAACCCATACAATAACAACAACAACAAAAAAAAAAACTGGATCCTGCATCTGATCAACCAGCTGCAGGAGGTGATCCAGATTAAATGTGAGATCATCCCTTTCTGATGCTGATAAAAACTAAAAGTCAGAAAGGCTACTGCATAGCTTCTCCTAACCTTTCTTGCTTTGCCTGCGTTTATGCTGGAAGACATTACTGAGTATACGCCAATGTGTTTATCTACCGGGTGGGGGAAGATGAGTCATATTCGTCCAATAAAAGCCATCCTGTGATATCGCTTCCCATGCTTGCTCCTCCACAGGCTTCTTAAAGCATCTCTCTATGACCATTTGTCTCCTTTCATCTTCTCATTTCATTCCCAACAAGACGCCACTGATGCAGAGACGAGTCAAATATAAGCCAGATCAAGACATCTACTGTATACCTCTCACACCCACTCAAAAATGAACCCACCCTCTTCCCCATTTGATTCATTTTCTATGCCATCTTCCTCTAATCCCAGCTCAACTGGCAACACTTGTTCAGTATTTCTCCTTTCAGAGTTTCATTTCATCTCAGCCCAAGGCGAGACACTTGTCTGAGACTGAAAAGCTGCTCTCTGGTGACTCAGTCGCTGACTCATTCACATTTCTGGGGCAGCGCTCCATGTTGGGTGAAAAACAAAATGCACTCCGAATTTGTTTAAATTTTTGTGAATCTTTTTTTTCATTTGTTTGTTTTTTAAGAATTATATGTTTAAAATGTATTTCTTAAGTTGTAGCATCATTCATGCAAAAAATGTTTGCATTTGATTTTGTGTACAAGCGTGGCAATCTGCTAACCTACTCATCAGTAATCTTCATCAGGAATTACTAATCTGATGTTTTTACAAGTTATGATCTACAATATAAAAACAGAGGAATTAAGGAGGCCTTTAAATTTTCCTCATAGTAACATAATAAACATCTTCATCTCACAGTTTGGCCACTTGAAAGATAATCCATTCCCACTGTCACTTCAATGTTTTTAATATTGTGTTATACTGGACTGAAATAAAATTACACACAATGTTCCTCTGATTTACTAATGAGAGGAATTAATGAGCTGTAATATAGTGATGTATTTGTCACTGTATCAAAGTTCTGGAGCTGATAATGCAGCCTTTATGCCCGACACCTGTCAATATCAGGGCAGAAACCCTTCAGCAGCTATAAATACCTGGTATTAAAATGTTATCCATTTGGATGTCTGGATCTGTTGTCTAGAGCATAACAACTGCTCCATGGCATATTTACACCTGATATTAAAATGTGTTATTGTCATCTGGACTGTGTCAACATTGTGATTGGATCTCAATAAGCAAATTAGTTAGAGCTGGCAGACTTGTTATTGAAGCTAGTAGGGCTGTGCAATTAATTGAAATTTGATTTCAATTTCGGCTCCAAACAATCACAAAAACAGTGTAATCGACCAAAAATGCTTATTGTTAAAACAATTTTGTCACATTACGTTCTGTATACTCTTAGCCCTGGTTTAATCTGCAGCCTTGAGTCTTTGCGGCCCTACAATGTAACCTACTTAAGTGGCCAGCAACGTTGCCGGCACTTAAGCTTGTGAAGATGCATTGTGTGTTAATTACTGTTAATTATTGAGCGGGACATCGATGCTGTAACCTGACCTGCACACCCCAAGAAATATCAAATAACATCCATTATGTCACTACCAATCATGGGGTACGATTAGCAAGGGATGGAAGGGAGATGCCCCTACCAATATTTGCTCGTGGGTGTAATTAACCCAGCACCTAATTGCCCCCCCCCCCAGAAACCGATTGGACTTAGGTCCCTACCAATGTTTATACCATCCCATCCATCCCAAACCTTTTGAATGCATGTACAGGATCTGTCAGTATGTTGAGGCACTAAACTGTGAGTACATTGATTTGGTCTAAATAACTTAGGCTAATTTTTTCCTTGAATTATTAGTCGTGATAACTGGCATTATCCATTTATTTATCTATTATTTTTGTTTTATTTATAATGTATTTATTTATATTGCAAGTTATTTATATATTTTTTCTATTTTATTTAAATATGCCGTATTTTATTTTAAATTTACCATTTATAAATGCATTTAATTTCAAAGTTTTCACTGTGCACTGTTCACAAGTGCAATAAATGCAGTGTGTTTACACAATCAAAAACAGGGATTTCAATATTGACCAAAATAATCATGATTATGATTTTTTTTTTCCTATAATTGAGCAGCCCTAGAAGATGGTGCAGTCAAGGCCATGTGAAGCAAGTTAATGAATGGATGCATTAACTTTTAAATTCCTTCTGCATAATTTGGAAAACTTGCTAGCTACTATTTGCAGCTTTTGTTAGGTTTCAAACTATGATGCAGGACCCACTGCTGGGGAGCAGTGCCACTGCAGACAGGGTGTGGATGACTGATGGAAATTAAAGTGAAACCAAGCTGAATGAATAGGATTTTTGTTAGGGAAATATACAAGAGCTTGCTGGTGCCATCATGCTGACCTTTATTTAACTAAAATAAACGTGGGCAACTTTTGCTGTCAACGATTGATAAATATTCTGGCATGTGCAGGCTAAAAATGGAAACATTTTAATATTTAAAGTTATCCATGTTAATTTTATAAACGACACACACACACACACACAGAGAAACACACATATCATCGATCCATTCTCATATTTTTTGTTAATTGACCATGAATAAATAAAGTGAAAGATGTCCAACACCCTCAGGCTCCAAGACTTTAAGGCCTGCATGTTAACTAACAGACCCTGCAAGTGTGCTGAAAAACAGCAGGCGACAGGAAGCTAAATTAATTCTGCTGTTAAAGACTGAAAGTACTCACACAGTTTGACAGACAGGAATTAAATAATGAGCACTAATTAAACTAAACCTTCTGGTCCAAAACAAACTCTTCCTGTGTGACTCTGGCAGCAGAGCTGTATGATGGAGCATTATACAACATTTTGGGGCTCTGTGTGACAGGAAGTGGTCAGGACCAGTGCCCATGTGTTCCACACTATAACACTGTCTGTCTGTGCATGTCTACAGCCCAAACATTTTAATGTTGTTTACACAAGTGGACATCTGGGGTAATCAGAAAACTCATGACCACATACTGCATATCCTGCTAGTCCAGTAATCGTGGAAAAGATGATGAACGTGTAACTGTAAGAAGGAATCAAAAGTGAAAGAAGATGAGAGAAACGAGAGAACCAGATATAAAAAGTATCTTACATCTTCATCCAGGTTGGTTTGCTCCAAGTCTATCAATTTAAACTGGACCCTCTTCAAAATCTCTTCTAGAGACTCGCATGCTTTGTAGTCCAGCTTCTCACCTAAAATGCATCCACACACACTAGTTAAATGTACTATATTGTGTGTGACTGTTGTTTTGGGGTTTTTCTTTTTTGGTACTTACCTTTCAAATCTAAGCATTCGTTTCGCTGTGTCAGGTCTTTCAGTTCCTAGAGAAACAAAAACAAGTGGTGTCAGGAAGGGCTGACTTGCTGTATTTCCCCACACTGAAGCAATCTTTGCTTTTCACATGTTGAAGCCCTCACATCATTCAGCAGGCAATTCACTAAATTGCAGGTAACACAAAAATCAAGATCAACAATTGCTGCAAAAAAGCATCTACAGGACACATTAGCTCAAGGTTCCCCTAGAGTGTTATTCTACTGGTTTTGTTTTGGGATCCGCTGAAAGGGACTGCTGAGTCAACCCCAATGATAACTTTTGCTGGATCGTAACATATTACAAAAAGTATATAATAAAGTTTTTCAATATGGATAGGAACTGAGTACAAACATGTAGGCATGTAAAAGTGAAACTAAAATCTAAATCCCATTGATTCATTTGGAAACTAAAAAGCACTGAAAATTTCTCTCTCTCTCTCTCTCTCTCACACACACACACAAATAAATGTAAAAATCAGCAATATTTCCCCACTGAATGGCAGTAACAGTGTGTTTGAGGGCAGGATACGATCATGTGTTGAACTGTGTGCGGTATAGTTTGTATTCACAACAGAGCTAAGGCAGCAAATGTAAATGAACCTATTTTATGTGGGAACTGATGTTTTAAAACCAAACACAGCACTACCTACCCAGTGTCAGACACATAAGTGAGAATTACAAATATCAGAATGTCTTGTGCAGATCTCATTTATAAATAAATGAGGTCTAAATGTAGCACATCACAAGCCTACCATAATCATTTAGTTTGGGGTGATCTTTGAAGAATAATTAAACAGTTCCCAGTGAAAATCAAAATAGTATTTTTAGCTTTAAATGCACATCCCTACTCCTAATGTGTGTTTTCACCTTGGCCATCATCTGTTCTAATGTAGTCCAACTCGCTGCAGATAAAAGGTGAAAAAACGATTTCTCCTCTTGCTAAAGTAAAACACCTAACCACCCACGCAAACATGAAAACAAATAGGGTGCTGCCCTCAACACTATGTACCAGCAAACGCTCTCTGTAGCTGACTGCCCAGTCAATTCAGCATGAACTCCATAACCCCAGCCCTCCTTTCTCACTGTCATTACTAATGTGTGCTGCTGGAGGTGATGACACTGGCTAATTTGTACTGGGAATTCACTGCCTAACATATGACTTAACAGTTCCTCAAAACACAAATATCATGTGGCAAATGCCTCAAAAAGCTGGACTGTCATAATAAAAACAGCAAAAAATGAAATGAAATAGTCCAGGAGCTGACTAAGCTGTGGCATAAGATGAAAAATATAGATAAATGTCATATTCTTGTTAGTTTTTGTTACCCTTCAGCATTAAGCAAGCAAAAATTTCACCAACAATTAACATGGGCACCGGTCAGTAAGAATGATTTCATGAGTGCAAATTCTTTTCTGGCAGAATTGCCAGAACTCAAAATAGTGCATGATGCAGTATGTGCCTCTGCATGAGTGGTTGTATGGGTGTGCACGTTTGTATTGTGGGAGGACTATATCAGGCAACGTTCCAGTTTAACATCTTGTTCATTAAACCCTTCTATCCTGGCTTTATGATACCTATGTTATCTATACCTTATACCAAACAGTCGTGTAGTGCAAGGATTTTATGTTGACCCAATTTCCTATCAGCCTGAAATCCAGAAATATGACACTTGTTTTCATAGGCAAGGGGTCTTCTCCAAACTTGTTTTTCTATTAGCCTGATATCAAGACAGATATAACATCTGAGTACTCACAGCCAAAGGAAAGAGGGTGATGTATGAGAAAATCATCCACGTCTTCTCTAAATATGGCTGCTACAAGGTCCTTTTTGTGAAATACACACTGACTGCATCACGTCACAAAAACAAGGTAAGGTAACTTTCCGAAACAGTGGTGCATGTTGATTGAGCTTTGCCGTAAGACAATTAAATTGATTATTTAGGTTGATCATGCATTCTAGCAGTGATGACTGTTAGGACTGTAATGATTAATCCTTCCACATAACCTGCATTTTCTGGGTTTAAGTGTATATTCAAAGCACATAGAAGCACACACATACAGTGACATTTATGCAAGTCTTCTATGAATAACACCTAGAAGCAACTATTCACATAGACAAGCATGTAAATAGTCTAAAAGTCTAAAAAGAAATACCTATATATGCGTCATCATGTAACATTTTTAGACTTCAGTTTACAGCTGTGTGATACCAAGTCAGTGAGTCCTTTAACTGAATTGTAGGCACAGGTGCCTGCACAGTACATGCATCCTTATTTCAGAGACATTGCACCAGACTGTGCATTTAGAAGAAGCAAGTATGCATCTTGGCTGCATGTGAGAGTGTGTAATAGGGAAACTCAGCCTCCAAGGAACTGCAGGAGAAGAAATGTGACACAAGCCTGCCAAGTGTCCAGGTTTTAACATTTTGGTCAGAATTAATGCAGGTACAGGCATTCAGCATGTAGCTGCTAAATGGTGACATCCCCCTACCCTTCCTTAAAACTCAAAATCACACGAACTGCCGCCCTGAAATTCACATGAAATTAATATAAAGTATGGCCACTGGCAGAGTGCCCCGTGTACTTGGACTTAAGACAGCCCTAGAGTGAATGAGGAAAAACAGTAAACAGTTGAGTACCTCTTGCTAACCCCCCCTCTTGCTGGCCAAGCATTTGGTCTGTTTATGTGGCTGGTTACTGCAAGGGTGACTAAGCAGAAATGAGAGGGGCAGGAGTGGACCAACAGCGGTGGGGAGGTGCGGAGGGAGGCCAGAAATGAGCAATCAAAATATGAGGGAGGGAAGAGGGGAGATGAGGCACTTCTGTGATGACGAGACATCCAAGTTCAGTCAACCAGTCAGCCAGTGGAAATGTACCCAGACCAAAAGACTAAGTGAAGCTTACAGCAGCAGCTTAGCACAGTGATGTGCATTTCCACAAGTAACTGAGATGTCAGCCCAACCTCTTTCAGCTGACCAGGCATGTGAGAAGCCCCTTGAATCACAAATGTGTTTCCATCTGAGTGTAACTTTCCTTTAACTTCATCACTCGCATACTAGCAAATACAAATGTGCAAATGTCCAGTGCAGAGGCCCACTGAAGGGTTTACAGTTTGTGTGCTGCAGTGACTGAACAAACAGGAGAAAGTGTCTAATGAGTCCCTGCTGCCAACTCCTAAGTCCTGTTAGTCTGGTAATAAGGGAATTGGCTCAGTGATGGGACGTTCCTACACAAATAAAGAACAGGACACAGGTACTCACATGTTAATAAAATAACTACAGTTCTGAAGTATTACCGCTATCAGACTCGCTACTTACTACATGACTGGCATCTTTATTTAAACAGAAGAAAGTCAATTTAAGAGACGAGCCATTACTTGTACGAGCAATTACTCCTTCTGAAGCATTCACATATACTATACTGCCTTCTGCCTTATTGTTAGAGAACATTTTAGAGTAGTAGTTATAATACAATATAAATATTGTCAGTCTGACAACTACATGGACAACTTTCTCGCTTGATTCAGAAAAAAAATCATCTTCTCAAATCATCCTAACAAAACAAGGAAACCAGAAAAGAAGCATCTTTATACTTTTAAGTATGTATAATATATCTCCTGCTTTCATTATTAATTTCATTTCATTATTATTAAGACTGGTTCATAAGTATTAAGTAATTTATGCATGATTTTCTCTTTGGTTTACTCTGCCCGTTCATCTAAATCTCCTCTCTTTCCTGCTTTCTGGAACAAAAACACATCTTAATAGAAACAATTTATACATCTTTCAAAATCTTTCAAAAATGTTTACAGTAACAATACAAAAAAGAGCATGTGTACTAACTCACATACAAAGGCACGAGGTTGGCAAACTATAAAAACTAACAGCCTCGAGGCTTCCCCCACTGGATCTGAAGAATGGCTTATATTAGAGGGATTATGAGACACATGACTGAGCAGGCTAACCCACAGAAGAAGGCCAAAAAACACCCGCGTGCCTGACAGGGAACAACCACCCTTACGGAAAAAACCCACATCTACAGGATACTATCCCGGTGCTTGTCTAGAGTCATGCAATGGTGCATCACACCATGCCCTCAAACCACATTAACAGGCTTTTTAAGAGTTTTCATGACAAGAAGAAAATGCTTCAGGATGTCATTTTTGGAAAAAGAAATTTGTTTGGGTGGAGCCCAAATGTTCAACTGATGAATGTTTTTCTATTTCCTGGTTGTAAAGTGCAGCCCAGAGCTGCCATATTTCAACAGTTTCAGTTGCTGAACAGTATGTAATTTATGTCCTAAAGCAATAAGGATGGGTATAATATTCTTATTAAACAAATTTAGAAAAAGGGATTATGACACTCCAGTAGCGGTGGTGAATTAAACTGTGTTTCCCCCAGTTTGAATAGTTTTGCCAAAGATCCATGGGAGGCCAACATGTTTGTTTTGTTTTGTTTTTTTGCTTAAAAACTTTCATTGCATTATTCTGTGCAGAACAAACATTTGAAGGATTACTGGAAGGTTCTTCCTGCTCTAGGCAAATGCTGGGAAGCTTTTCTTTCTTTTTTTTCACCCAGGCAAACATCTACTATATGGATTGTCAAAATAATGAGCCAGATGATTTGCTGTTGCTGAACGATACACTGGTTCATACGCACAGCGTTTGTATTTTATTTTCAAAAGTTAAAATTCTGCTTTTTTTGTTTTGTTACCCTAAAGTGGGTTGGTAGCTGGTAACCTTTACTACAAAAAACATCTCTAGAAGAGCTAAATAAGCAGAGAGCCAGAAGGACAGATTGCTGTAATGTTGCAGACACAGCAGACATCACCTGGATAGTTGTTGCACTGAATATATATCTATATCTATATCTAGAGACTACAGTGAACAAAGGACCCACGTCACACACTGGTCACTCCTTATAAGGAAAGGCTCAGTCAGTTACAGCAGTTGATCTATGATTTTGGATAAGTAAATGTTCATTCTCAAGAACTGGGAATCTTCAAATGGTGCTTTAGAGCACTGAACCCTAAAAATCTCAAGTTGGATGGGGCCTTGTCATTTATCATCCTTTCCTCTGGCATTATTTTTATGACGTTGTAACCAAAAAAAGAAAAGAAAAAAGAAAAGAATATTTTCTTTTCCAACAACAGACAAGTTATGAAACTATCCCAAGACTGTGCAAGACAGTATCTAAAAAAAAAAGCATACTTTATCAGGACTGGGCTGGTAACGTCAGTATGTTAATCTGTCTGTGTGTTTGTTTTAGGTTGGGCCTTACCTGTATCTGTTTGAGCACTTTGGGTATAGGTTTACAGTTGAGTTTTTGACAGGCCTGTTTATAGGATGAGAGGATCTCCTCCACAGTCACATTCTGAGCTGCAAAACAGAATACATTCAAAAGGTTAGGATTGTTTTTCCAAGTGTAGAATTTCAAAACACACCACTTTATGAGGTGTGCCCAGTCACACTACAACCTCTATAAATGCCAAATGGAGAAGTGGCTGCACCAACATACAGTCATGTCGTTAAGCAAACTGATGCCTGTTAATTTTAAGAATTTTGCAGGTCACTCACCAGTAAACTCAGTTATCACTGTTACCAAGTGTCTCTCATAGCAAATTGTTGGATAGTTGAGATTCTCTCCCTTTTATACCCTAGCAGGGTGTTCACGTTACAATATGAACTACCTGGAGATGAGTACTGTTGTGAACCAGTCAACCAATATGGCAGAAACTGCATTTAGGCATGAGGACATGGTCAAAATCCCCTGTTACCCAGTGAGGGACAGTCTTCTGGGCAAAAATGCCCTGTTGACATCAGAAGACAGTGGCCAGATGGCTGAAAGTGGATAAGAAAGCTGCAGTATCTCAAACAAGTGGTGCTGGGTACAACAAATCCTGCCCTGGAAGATGTTTTAGCTGATTTTAACATTGTCGGTCTCACAAACTTGTCACTGCCTTAACATTAAATCACCAAGATAACACTTAAGTCCTACTTGTCCATGCCCATAATTTTCCTTTAACATTTACCTTCAGGTCAAAGTTGCCAACATTCAAGCTCCAAGATTTTTTTTAGTAAATGCATCTATGGTGTGAATTTGAACATCCTACCTCAAATCATTCAAATTCAGAAGATTTTCAGAAAAAACTTGACCTCTGACCCTGACCCAATTATAGTAAAAATTAAATCAGTTGGTCTAGAGGTCACTGGCAAGCTTACGTGCAAATCTGGTATGAATCAGAATCGTAGTTTTACTGTAATATTGTTAAGATACATCCTGCTTTGTATTAACAGTTCAGCCTGCTGGTGGTAGTGGAGGATATTTTCTTGGCACTTTTTGGGCCCCATAATACCAACTGAACACTGTTTAAATGCCATAGCCTATCTGAGCATAGTTGCTGACAATGTCCATCCCTTTATAATCACACTGTGCTCTTCTGATGACTGCTTTCAATAGGATAACGTACCATGTCACAAAGGTCAAATTATCTCAAATTGGATTCTTGAGCATGGATGTGCAGCTAACAAATCTGCAGCAACTGTGTGATGCTATCATCTCAGTATGGACCAAAATCTGAGGAATGTTTCTGGCATCCTTTTCATTTGTGTCACAAGAATTACGGCAGCTTTGAAAGCAAGAGGGGGTCCAACCCAGTACTAGCAAGGTATCCCTAGTGGCCAGTGAGTGTATAGCACTAAAATATTGCTTAATCTGCCCTGATGTTGATCCCAGACTCGACTCTTTGACTCAAAATTGAACATAAAAAAGTCTAGGATAAGGAGACTTAGAACTTATTCTTGTTTCGTGTGAGCTGTTTGTGTTGCTCCCTAAGGGAGCACTCTCCTGACAGAGAGAATCAGAGATTGCAACTCCTTTAAGTACTCCCCTACTTAAGTCAACAAAAAGAAGGTATTGTTCTTGGTCTGTGTGTGGGTCAGCCGCTGTTGCCATCCCAGACTGTTGCAAGGGCTAACTCCAGTCAGATGACTGGGCAGAATTCAAACCTGT
>VUQJ01013616.1:39070-51420 GCA_015108635.1 Andinoacara biseriatus
GGAGGAAAACAAAAAAATAAAAAAAAAAAAAAAACAAATAAAATATTTTAAGAAAGGAAATACATACAAAAAAATGGAAAAATAGAAATACTTAGGAGTAAAATGCATGAGACAGAGATATAAGATACAGCCCAGCATGATCATTAGGAGATGAGCTACAGCTGCTGCCTGTGTTTCTGCATGCTTTGACTTTGTGTTTTAGCTCTCCCTCCAGTTCTGCTGGTACATCTAGGGAGGGAGTGGCAATGAGGAGGTACACAGGAATAAGAAGTAGGAAGGGGAGAGGACTGTCCCAAACATCTTTGGAAACCAAATTAAAAGTTAATGGTATGCAGAAGTTAATGGTGGGCCAAGAACAAACACACACAAGGGGAAAAGCACACAAACAGTAAGAGAAATGCCCTCCATGTAAGGGAGCAAATACGAAAACATATACAAATAAGGACAAACATGCAAAAAGAAGTGCTCCCGGATGCTGTGTGGGGGCAATGGACTTTATTACATAAGCGAAAACATTACAGATGGACATGCTCAAAGCTGTTTTGTCCCTTAAAAAAAAGGGGGGGTATATTTATTTAAAGGTGTACAGTGTATGCAGTGGATTTACCAGTTCAACCCCTGACTGGCTGGACCTTTGCTCAATGTCATTCCCCTGATCCGTTTCCCCAAATTTCCTGTCCTTACCCACTTCCTGAATGCAAGTTAAACAAAAAATTGGTATGTGGTATTTATCTAGATACTGGCCATTCTAAAACCTGCTTAAACACTCGCGGAAATGGGAAGATACGAGCGCAGGGTGAGGCAGCCTGGTTATCTCAGCAACTAACAGCTCCCAAGATGATAGATGAGAGACAGAGACATTTAGCTACTTTGATATTTCAGGCGTAGACACAGGAGAGGGAAATGATCTCTGCTCTGACTCAGCAAATCTGCTGAACCAAGCAATACATCCTTTTCAGTCTGTTAATGCCATACACTTAATCACCGGCTGCAGCCATCGATAAGGTGGTGAGCTAAATTAACGGGGGGAAAAAAAGCAGCATGTTGCTACAGCAGCCACTATGTTGGTAAGTAAGATCAACAGAGGTGAATCAAATGCTGCAGATGTCATGATTAGGAATAATGATGTGCTATTAAATAGTCTGTAGGTAAAGATTTACTCCTTAGTAGAGCAAACATTTTGAACACTATCATCAACATCAGGCAGGGGTAAAGCAAAGCCACATAAATACATGCTATACAGAAAATGGTCACTGATGTTTACAAGCTGACATGTAAACCATCACATCACACATCTGAAATTATTTTCTTTATTTCTAATCTCCACATAGATGCTTACTCCCAGAGATAATTTGAATAGAACCAGATGTAGTCAACAGCAAATCAATCCAAACCAGATTAACTCTTTTGACAGATGAGTTCAAGTTAATGTGGTTCCTTAGGGCATGCCCCTGTAAAAGCCAAATGCAACACCAGTGTGCCAAAATATACAAGGAATCCAGCTTTACTTTCACCAACTTCTTCGATAAACTGTCTATTTTAACGAAGCAACACAGCTGAACTCTGAAGCTAGTGTGGAAGTACAGGGTACAATGCACCTGCTTTTTTCAGTAAGTCATTGTAGTTTCAATCATTAAATTCAGGCCCTCTAAGTGTCCTGGTTGTCATTTTGAAAATTACCACACTGTCAATAAGACCTGAAGGCTTATAGACTGCTTTAGAGTCCATTGTGTGGCTGTTGAGTGACAGCTGTGGTTGACAGTTTAGTCAGCTCCTGCTTTCCCCCTGCTGCTGGACTGCCCTGTCTCAGACTTTTTAAGCATCTGTTTGAAGAGTAAACGCAGTTATTTCTGTGATCCAGACAAACAGTTCTACTGTGCTTGTCAGGGCTAAAAAGACCCTCAAGGGAAGCCTGCACACAACATTAAGGTAAGGTTAATGTCTGCACTTGATTACAACAACTGCCTTTTTAGTACAACGTAGCCAGAAGTAAGTCATGCTGTGTTACATCTATGCTACAATACACAGCCAGCAGGGATAGTATTTGGGGGCAAGAAAAAACTGCCGGAAGATATAAATCAATTACTTAACCTGAACAACTGGCAGAGCTGCAACAAGTTCAGGCACATTTATATAGAGGAGAGGCACTAAATGTAAGGCATTGTTCAATAAAAAAAACCTACTTCATTTCACACACCTTAACTATCTAGCTCTACAAAGCACAAAGGAAGAGCAAACAATTTTCAGAGCCGGTACTTCAAATAAAATACCCGAGGCACGAAGAATTATTGTACACTAAGTAGGTACCATGTTTTTAGTGTACTGCAGTTTAATACAAATACAAAAACATCCATACCTTATTTTTTTGTTTTAACTCAATACCAACCATGCGATGGGAAGGATTTCCTCAGGACAATTTACCCATGAAATTGCCAGTACATTTTGTCATTAGTTTAGCCAGCTGTGTGCTGATGAGTGAGGCTCACAAGCCCTTTTTTAAATTTTTGATCATTCTGTTACGTGAACCAACACCACGAAAGTCTTCCAGAAGTAGGGAGGATTCAGTTGTTAAAACTGTGATTATTTATCTGTGATTCCTTTTTTTTTTTTTTAATCTGTCTGTTGACCTTTAAACTATACTTTAAGTTATCCTTTTAAAAAATATATTTATCCCAGTTTCAAAGAACCCACACATTTAACTGCTTAGATATTCGACTTTCAATTTCAAGTTTCTGATACTTTTTTTTTTTGTTTGATTTTAATGTGGAAATGTAACACCACTCACTAAAGTGATCATCGCGCTTCAGTTCATGTTACTGTCACCATCCTAGCAATTTTTCGTGGCCCTTTGGTGATGTTTTCTATTTAAAAAAAGCATCTACTGACAAGTGTGACCAAAGTTATTTTTGAGACATGTATATACAAGATGGACATACCTTCTGGGTCTGAAAGGTTAAGCCAACACAAAAGTGCCTTAAGCCTACATTTCTGTCTAATGGCCATCAGGACATGACTCAACTGGTTACAAAAAGAAGAGAAAACAAGAAAATAGCCTCCCATGGTTTTCTTTAGGGCAGACTTACTTAATCTTGTCGGTCACGATACAGGAATTTTGGTAGGAAAAAAAAAACATCATCTGCCTACGTAATCTTTTTAGGTTGGAGATGTCAAAAAATTTATATTACAGTACAATATACCCCTATAGAGTAGAGCTGCAATGATTCGTGGACATAAATCAATGACATTGGCTTAAAAATTAGCCGACATGGAATTTTAATGACAACACGTCATATTCTAGCTGGAGCCCTTATATCCCTTATGCCATAATGTAAGCGCACCTCCGGAGAAACACCCTTCCTTCCCTGCATTTCTGGCTACTCCCTCCAAGTTTGTACAAAGAAGTGAACAAACTAGAGGAACAAATGTCTTTGTACCTTTAAAAAACTGACCACAGAAAAGAGTAGGACCCAGGAGGGGAAAAAGTGCCAGCATTTTATGTTTCTGTCGGCCGAAACTGCATGTAAAACACCAGGACATGACACACAATGCACCTGCACAGGTATAAATGCTGGCAACAATGTCAGCCACTTACGCATCTTATGTCATACCAGCTGAAATATGAATCAGGGGTAAGCTGGAGGAGGAGGCTGGGTGAGAGGGAGGTCTGGGCTCCAGTGCTCAGGATGCCGCCCCGGATAGGAGGAAGAAAATGGATGGCTGGATGTTTGTATTGTATTACTTTGATGCGGGTCATGAATTGTAGATAGAGCATCGGGCATAATGCGCCACACTTTTAAGTCGCAATTTATTCGTTTTTCGGATGGTATTTTCTCATATTCAATGATGTGAGAACATTGTTTGCAGTAATGCGTTTTCATATATTAATATCAATTGATTTTATGTTTTTATTCTTCTCTGTTTGGAATATAACATGCAGTGTTCATAATGCGTGATGTTCGGTGCCGCACAGTTAAGCAGCATTTAAAGTGCGAGCATGATTAATGGTTTCAAATGCCTTTGTTTATACCGTTTTTGACATTGTCCATTAAACAGTGTTAAAATTGTATTTGATATCTGAGTATTTCTTAGGTATAGACTTGTCGGTTAGTCTAATTTTTTTTCCTTGTTTAGTTGACTAAGGAATCAGTCACCAGCAACATCCCTAATACTAACAAAGAAGAAATTAACATGAAGAAAATAACAATGGTGGAAAGGAGAGGAGGATGGAGAAATTGAAAGAAAATCAAAACAGACTATTGAAGCGTAGGAGCATTTCACAGAAAACAAAAATAAAGTTGAATACAGATGGTGCAACGCAGAGATTTCCTTCCACAGCAGCAATTAAAGCGCCAGCACCCTGGAGTTGTGATGTCCGCTCTGGATGGGTACATTTTCGAGAGTTAGTGCATCGCGTTGATACCCTGTTAATGTACAGTAATGTTTCTCTTAGTTAACCTGACGGTCTTGTGGATGTTGTTTGTTAACCGGCACCATTTCAGTTATGTTAATAGGAGCCGCCAGCTGTCTTCTATTTTTTCTTTTCAGCATTAATGTTAGCATTTGGTCTGAATAGTAAACCTCTTCACAAGCTGAATCATCTGTAAACATTTCAGTTGTTTTGGACGAGAATTTAATTTAAAGCCTTATTTGAACTTTTGGACAGAGACCATTTTTATTTACTTATTTGCACATTAAATTTTAATTTAAAAATAAAAATTGCATTCTCTTTAATATGCATTGTTTATTTGATATTTATTGTGATGGTAACATTAATGTTAAAAATACATTTGCCTAGTTTCAAACTAGACAAAAAATGAGACAACAAGCTGAGCAAGTTTGAACAGGTGAGGTAATATTGAAATAATTGTTGACTAATCAAAAAAAAAAAAAAACCTGAGATTAGTCAACTACCAAAATAACCTTTAGTTGCAGCCCTACTATACTATAACGATGTACACAACTGTGTATGCAGTGACTGAAGGGGTTATGTTAAAGTTTTACCATATGAGCATGTTGTGGAATGTGGTTTCCCATCAGATTCCCATTTTAGGGAAAGATAAAAGCACTGAGTTGGCAGCAATGAAAAAGCTCCGCTTCACAGCTTCACAACAGGACCTCACTAACCAGCAGGTAATGTAATGTGGCTACATCAATCTTTTATATTGAGTTTATGGGTTTTAACTGAACTGACTTGAAGAATTGTTACAACAGGCACTGTATACAAGCGCACGACCACTAACTGAGCTGTCTGCACAAGTACAGTGTTGTGGTTCGTTACCAACCACATTTTGCAAAGTGTGTGACAAAAAAATTAAACTGTTTTACAAAATTTTCTCTAACTTGTACAACTTAAATCAGACACATTTTTTCATATAACGCCGCTACTTCACGGATTTTCAGGGATCACTGTACTCATCGTTTTATAAATGACTTTCTATGGATTAATACCGTCTAATACCCAATAAGCATCTTGCCATGAAAGTGTGAAAAACAGAAATTACATCATTAATAAATTCAAAATCTAAAAATGCAAGAGATCTCTTCTCATTTGTACCTGCACAACATCATAACATTGCTGCAGTCAAAGCCTCTACCACCACCCACAAAAGGTCAGAATGGATCGACCCACAGAGTGCCCACAATGTGAGCGTGGGCTTTAGTAGCAGACTTAGTTTGAGCTATTCTTACTAGGACAAACGAATAACTATCATGACCATGGCATGCTATTATATAAGATGTAAAGCAAGAATTTTTAATTTGTCTCCACTTTTTAAGAGCAGCTGTGTTTCTAAGATGAGGTAAGAAGCTATTTTTCTTTGGACCAGCTAAAGTAATAGTTCACTTACATAAGATTAACATTCCAGTGAAAATGGCCAATATAATAACTGATATTATTAATCACAATTACCTCTGGTCAAGACTTCGCTACTAGAGTGCTCAAGGTCTAGTAGAGCTCTAGTACAAATCAGCTAAGTTTAAGAGCTCTCATTTTTCTGATGTTTATCTTCGGCCATAGAGTGGTCATACACTCTTTCTTGCTATTACAAGTACATCAGTTTTGCTCCTTTAGCTGTATGACACCGGTCTACTGTGTAGGCCTGTGGGGAGTGTGATGTAAGGAAATTACAAGGGACTTTGAGCTCTGATAATTTATTTCTCTCATATCCATACCTGAGCAATCACTGTCCAAGCCCTAAGGGCAGAGCACACGTGGTTTTGTAAAGGAACAAAATAAATTGCCCTCCCATTCTCCAAGCTTCTGGACAGAGCTTACTTAATTCTTATGAAGCTCTGTAAAATCACTTGATGTAAAATCACTTGATGTTGCAGGCCATCATCTCTTAAAGGGGACATATCATGCAAAATCCACTTTTTTAGCCCTTAAATACATTTTGTGTACTTTGAGTGTCTAGGAGTGCAGAAAATTTTTATTTATTTTCTCCTGGTGCTGCGTAGACATCGTTATATTCTTTTTGGGTCATATTTTTCAGTCTTTTCAGTTTTGTCTATTCCCTATTATGTTTTCTTGTTATTATGCAACTGCTAAACAAGGTCATGGACGTCTGGCTAACTAATTTCGTGAAACCACCTTTTTTTTTTTTTTCCTCACAGCAATTTTGTAGTCCAAGTTCAGTCATGCCGAATTTGCAAGTAGACAAGTCAAAATGTTCAAAATGTTGGGTGTATTAACCCACATGATTCCTTACATCACCCCCCCCGATCAGAGCCTCTTCAAAGTGCCTGGTTAAATTTTATTTTTCTCGGAAATGCACCCACATCAGTGGGGAAAGTCCTCTTTCTTTGCACGAAGCACTTCAAGGATGAGTGCTTCAGCAACCTCCACCAGTATCAAGAGCGATTTGTCAAAAGGCTTCATACGATTGAGGGGTCAGTTTCTTCTCTCTACATAAACGGACACAGGAAAGCGGCAAGCTCCAAATAACAACAAACAGTTGTCTGCCTGTGGATAATCATATTGCTGCTATCAAACTACAAAAATGGCCAAACGGGGTGGAGTGGAACGCTCTATGACCTGGAGGCAGGCAGGGCGTGAAATGTCTCATTCACATTTAAAGACTGCACCAAAACGAGTTGTTCTAAGACACGTCTCAAAACAGGGGTAAACGAGGGGTCTGTGGAGCTACAATAACAAGGAATTAAGACCAAAGCATTGCAGTTCTACTTTATATAGACCACAAGTGAATGATTTACATATGAAAGTGAAGGACTTAACAGCATGATATGTCCACTTTAATGCGATTAAAAGGCTTTACTTTTTACCTAGTTAAAAGCAGCTGTAATATGAAACCCTGCCTAATTTAAGTCAACAATCACACAAAATAACCCAATTCTTAATTCTGCTGCACATTTTTGACAAACTGTTGGTTTAGAAACAGCGTAATCTGCACAGACTCCATAACTATCAAGTAGGCCTAGGAATTGTTGACAAGATATTTTAAGTCCAACTTAATTTCTATACACATCAAAGTCCATTAATCATCTTTAGCTTTGCCACCGAACTGATGTAAAAGTAAGTACAGACAGACACTGACACCGATTGCTCTCCTCACTCCAGTTGCAAAGAAGAAACGAGTGTTTGCGTGAGTGCAGAAGAAGAAATGACAGTATCTGCAGTTAGTGAGATGGCAAATTTGGCACAAAGAGAGGATTCCACTGAAACTCCTTTGACCCACTCCTTTGAATTTCACCTGCCTGACTTGTCTACACATACTGGCTTTGTCAGCAAAGAATGACACAATATCAGCATAACAACAACACTAGAAAGAATCTGGACCTGACTTGGAATAAAGAGAAAACTGTATAGCCTCAGCTAAACTACTGCAGATAATCCTACCACCTGTACACATTCGTGGCTTTAGGAGAGAATTTGTTAGTTATGCAACAACAAACTAATAGAGGACTGGTCACAAAAAAAACAAAAAACAAAAAGGTTATCCTGCCTTTTGGCTTAAAAGGTACCTATTTTTGGATCTGTTATGTAGTGAATATTACTACCCTACAACAACTCAGAATTAGCTCTCTTGAGAAAAAGTTAAGTGTAAGATCTTTACAAAAGATCTAGAGTTGATCAGCTAAATGTGAAAGGTAAGAACGGGGAAACCAGTGCTGACAGGTTACATGCTTCGGAGGAAATTATTCCCAGCTAGCAGTTAAAAATAAAGCTGTGCCAGTAAAGAAGGCTGGATACAGAGTGTAGAACACATGGACACCAGATGCAAAGTGCAGAGAATTGAATCCACATTGTTTCAGCTGTAGGCCCAACAGCTTCAGCAGTCTTTGAATAATGTGTTGCCCGATTGACCAAATCAATTAAAGTCTGAGAGTTCTTTATAGTCAATCAGCTATGTTGTGTTTGCATGCTGCTGCTGCCACATTAAAACAAATAGGTGCAAATGTTAAGCGATGGAACACAGAAATACTGCCAGCTCCTACTTAACATCTAAGTGCAAGTGTTCAAAACAACCCCCTCCCATTCTCCAGGTTCATTCGTTGCCATTTCACACTGCTGTGTTGTGGACAGTGGCAATAACGTCATCCACACATGACAACTGCCTGCCTGGTCGTCAGAGGTGTGGCAAAAAGGCACAGCTTGAGGCACTGCTGTTGTTTGCTTGTACAAGTCTCCATGACAAGAGGGTGATAATGCATGCACAAATGAGATACAAGTCTGATGTTCAAACCTGAGCTGTCTTCCATTTAAAAACAACCAAGCCCAAAATGTTTAAAATACCAGCTAAACCCATTTTAGGAAACACAAACCATTTTGTTCCAGCACAAGATCAGATAGAAACTTCAAGATGGCAACTTCTGGTGGGAAATTAAAACCAAATCAGAACCTCTAATTGATGTAATTTTGCCGATGTTGCCCAATCCCAAAGGAAATACTGTTTTTTGCTTTAGTAAAGACATCAAATAAAAACAAGAAAACCGAAAACTGCAGAAAAAAGTTCCAGTTCCAGCACCAAAAGGCAATACCAGCAATCAGTCTCAACACTGAAGCAAAGTTATAATACCGGAAAAAAAAGCCACCTTTAATAGTTGAGCATATTTACAGTACAAAGCCCATCAATGAACTTTGACGGCAAGAAACAAATAATATTTGTTCATTAATCATAAAGTAAAATGTTCTTTCATAGTGATTTTGATTTGACTGGAAAAGTGCACTAGCAAGTGTGCTCAAAACAGGTCCTTTAAGGAGCACTCTAAACACTGCAGGGGTGCTGTGAGCTGTGTTTAAGTAAGTACAGTTTCTTACTTTTTGATTGCACCACATACTTGAATCTCTAGAGGCATGGTCACCTGGTCAGGAAATTATTATACTGTACAACTGTCTCTTTACCAGCTCTCTCCATGTACTGTCATTTATAGTTTTCCTCTTTCCCATGTCCTACCTTCTGAGGCCAACAACTTTTCCGTGAAAGACCTGCAAGGGTTTCTTAGAAAAAAAATAACCCACACAATACCTGTCCTCACATTTCAGGTCATTGCATTACAAAGACCTCCAGTGTCTTAGGTTTGTTTGAACATTACTGCAGACAATGAAACTATGCACCTATTTCAACAAAAGGCTGCTAAATTATAGCAAAAAACAATAATTAGAATTATAGTGGTAAGCACTGACATCCAAATGAGAAAAATAAACAAAAATAATTGTTAACTGAACAGAATTTACAGGAAGTGAATTCAGACTTTTTAAAGAGGCAAAAGTCAAAACAAGGCATGTGCTGAAAGGCACAACAACAGGCCTGTTGCAAAACAAAATGCAGCACAATAATTTTCTTAAAATTACAGGTTAAAAAGCATACGTTTTGTCATCTGACAGCGGTATAACAAAGATATTAAGAATTCTATAAATTAAACACACATTTGTGCCCCACACGAGTGAAGTGAAAATGTGCTGCAAGCCTGTCAAAAACTGCCCACAGGACAGGTTTTTCTCGTTTAAATTAATTTTTGTTTACAAACAAAGCCCGATCACATCTAGATTTCATGCCTTTAGCAATACATGTCCATCAAAAGAGGCCCTTCTCTTGATCTTTTAGTATGACACCAGAAAAACAAAACAAAAACAAAAAAGCAAAACAGTGAAGCCATTTTAAGCTCACACCCACATGGCTGCCAGAGAGAAAGCTGCTGAACCAGATGGACAGTTATGAGAGAATGACAGTTGTATGATCCAGTTTTTTATGAGGGAGCATTTTGTACAATTTGTATAGACAGTGTAGGCAGCATTTTACTTCCAGCCTCCTCACGAGTTAAAAGAAAAGGTATGAGGGAGGGAAAAGCAAGGAATTCCTGTTTGACAAGGATGGAAAGTCTTACGTAGATGTTTGGAAAGGACCAGAAAACCACACCACTGAAACCAGTTTGCCTGTTCTGCCAATCATCTGCTTTTTTTTTAATGATACAGTACAGATAGGCACAGAGTCAAAGGGCAGGGTTTAGCACATAGCAAAAACAAACACACAAACACAGACAGTGGGAAATGCATAATAAATGAATGTACACATTTAAGACAGCCTAAAGGGCTGGTGTTGTCTTATCACATCACACAAACATCTTTGTAATGTGAGAAGGGAAAAAAATGCAGAAAAAAACACTCATTGTGATCATTACATAGATTTATCCAGGTGTCTGTTTTGCTCATATGTAAAAGTACCAAGTTCTTCTGAGAATACTCTGTTCTGCATTCATATGGTCATTCGATCAGCACAAATTCACATAATATACATTCACGTGAACAAGCTTGAAGGATACAAGAATTTAAATTGTTTCAAACAATTTAGGCTATGACGCTGCTCATTTTTCATTCAGTATATTTGCATCTTAACGTTACTGCAATCACTTTCCATGTATATTAAAGAGCTAAACCAATGCTTTCAGATTCTTTTTTTAACTAATATTTATTCTCTGCTCCATTAATAGTTGTGAACTCACTATACGTGTATAATGATAAGGTTTTATAGAAATTTGGATGTTAAGAACATCTACTACACCAGACTTAATAATATTGTGGCTGAATTAATACTTAAATATTCACAGCTGTTTGCTTCTAACAGAATGAAAATGTATCTTTGCACACCTAACTGTACAGGTTTGGCACATTGCAAGGTATAAAACACTGACATCACACAGTCCAATTATTAAAATGTTATGTTTTGATCAGGAAACCAGATCTCAGTTGTTCCAGAAAATTCATCTCTGCTCTGCTGCTCATGCAAACTAAACAAACTTCTAGGTTTTCCTTTGTTCATGCACTACACTGAAAGTCCTGCTTATCAGTTTGTAACTTGGTCCAGAGCCACAACAAATAAGATTTCATGGGTCATGGAGCCTCTAATAATTTGGTGCCAAGTGGGCCTTGGGTTTGACACAGAACAACACGTAGACCAAAGAGCTTGGTTGCGTCCAGGACAATCGATTGTTTATTGACTGCATTGCAATTAGCAGGCTTTAATTTATTTTCGCAACTTAATTATAATAAGGCGGCTACAATTTTCCTTTGTAGTACTCACTCGAAGGTTCTACAGTTGCTCTCTATTACTAATTAAGCTTTTGTTTAGTCATAATGCAACAATGACTGCAGTGTCTACAAAATAACTTAGAATATACTTTCAATATGATCTAGTATTTGTGTGTTTACATGCATTGCTGAAAAGGTTACCCGCACTTAAGCTAATATGGCTATTTAAGAAAGAAGAGAAATTGACAGGGGGATGTGGAGGAAGGTGGGGTAGCTATGCAGCATGTTGGGAAGTTCAAAAATCTCAGGATATGATGTAGTATTTGCTTAGGCCTTAAGGGAGGGAACAAACATCCCTCAGGTCTTGACTAAGCAGGACAAAAAAAAGAGAGAGAGAAAGAGGGTGTTCCAGGAAAATTACCCAACTCAGAACAAAATGATAATTATATATTTTACGACTTCATTACGTTTCAGAGAACCACAACAGAATCAAGCTCCTGAATAGGTCGGCTTATAGCAAAACTCATAATCACTATATTTTACTTTTGAAACACGTTGGGTTTGTTGAGTTATTTTTACTCTCCAATTAATTTAACTCTCCTGTCTTGACTTGAAAAAGACCTGTCACAGCCTTGCAGGCAGTGTCTCTGGGCTTTGAGGGAAGGGTGGAGGTACACTGCCATAAACAGAGAGAGCTGGTGGAATGAGAGAATCATTGAGAAACAAAATACTTTATATATTTTTGAATACATGGAAGCTATAACCTTAACTGAAAATTTGAGTCATGCATAACCCTACTCAAGCAAATAATTTTTAGGGCTACAGCAGTAGCCCTAAAAAGAAAAAAAAGTAATTGTCAATACTT
>VUQJ01013619.1:7390-19533 GCA_015108635.1 Andinoacara biseriatus
ACAGCCAAGCATATCTTTAAATAAAATGACTTAGCTACTGTGGAACAGCACACAGCGGAGCTCCTCCGATCCACCCTTGGACTGTTTATTTCTTTAAGCCCCATAGTCTAGGCTGTCTTGTTGATAACCAACTCATTTGCAATGATAACATGCCCAAGAGGCGAAAATGAGGCCATTCACCGCGGCTGTGCTGATAGCGGATGAGGAACTCAGAAGCTGTGATTGGCTTGACTGTGATGTTCAATTAATAGTCGACTCACCGAGTGCTAACGTACATCAAAGTGCCCCATTGGGCCAAATCAGTGATTGACAGAGCAGAATAATCCTGGCACTGAAGTGCTGAGCTATGTTATCTCTAACTATTTACCACAGTGGACACACCAAACAAGCAATATGCCAAGAAAAATGTGTGTGTGTGGGGGGGCAGAAAATTTTGAATAGAGAAGAAACAGGGAGCTTTTATTGTCTTTATTTAAACAGGATGCTGCCATCCAGGTTTGACCCTAACAAATCTTGTAAAATGAACAGAGATTCATAAAAACATCCAACTTTACCCACCTTCCATCTTCAGTGTCTTTCCAATCTCCTGTGCAACCAGAATAAAAAGCAGCTTAGACAGTGGGACCCTGCCACAGTTTGGCTGCAACAAAGGAATTGCGCAGAGTACCCTGTGGGCCTGTGCTTTCTGGCTGGCAGCTTTACATATAAAACAGGCAGGCCTATCTGTCTCTGCACAGGCTGCGGCCACAAAGTCCGAATCCCCAGCTTTGAACACTCTGCGGATCCTGGCTCTGGAGTTCTGTACAGGGTGAGATTAACAACAAACACTAAACATTACTCTTCTGCTCATGTCTCAGAGAAGAAGGGAAAACATGAATTGCCGAGAAGTTTGGTCAAATAAAAGTCTCAGCTTCGCTCTGAGAACACTGAATTTTTGATTGTGTCCTTCAAAGTGACTGATAAATCTTCATTACAGTTCCTTGAATACTGCGCTTATTAAATTCAAGTGTTAAAGTGTTAAATACAAATCAAGTTTTTGAATCAGTGCCTTGCATGGTAGTGCCATGCAGATTTGTGCGGTGGTTTTAGAACAAGGTGCTATCATGGCTCACACAGCACTCTCAGACTTTTAAATAAATGTTTGGATTCACTTTACATTGGAGTTTACAAAGGATCATAGTTTAGGCCAGAACTCGTTACAGCTGATTCATCAGGAGTTATAGCACAGCCAAACAAAAGCACTGTGATGCAAGTGAACACTGACATCTAGAGCATTTTATGTGAAGCTACATGTCACTAATGTGAGGAAAGCCAAAATAGGGCTCAGCAATTAATTAAATTGATGTTTTTTTAATTTTGGCTTCCTGATAAACAATATAATTGAGAAAAAATCATTACCATACCACATTTCATTTTGCAGTGATGCTCTTGTTTTGTCTTGTGTTCTAAATCCACTGCAGTCCTTTACTGTTTTCTACCTGCTAATGCCATTATCATCATATTTGTTTAAATATTACCTGGTACATGGCTATATTATAGTATCCTGTTGTTCCCTGCAGCACACATTATGGAATGCATACCTAAACTGACCTCTAGTGGACGTCTAGTGCAGTCATTGCAGTCACACGATCACAGATTTCCTCATTCTGTAAGAGTTCATCATTTGACATGTCTGTGTTCTATTTTAAATTAGTGTCAGCAAAAAATTATAGCTGCTACACATTGTACAATAAGTTGCCCCTGACACTGATTGCAGTGGTGCCCAAAAAATCTGAGACCATGCAAAAAATCTTGGATTTTCTTTCTAGAATTGAGAAATAACTGGAATTTTTCAGGATTTAGAAACATTTCAAAACACAGAATGTTACAGCATGAAAAAATGAAGAATTCTGAAAAGTTTCTACATCAGGAATCAATATTAAGCAAATCTGTTGCACTACAAAAGGTTAGATTTCCTCAAGTTATGTCCCTTCCACTGAAGAAGTGTTCACATTACGCTTTCAAAATTTAATCTACTTGCAGTGCTGTGAAAAAGCCCCCATCCCAACCAAACCCAGCCCTCCTGATTTCTTTATTTTATGCATATTTGTCAGACTCACATGATTGAGCCATACCAGCTCAGACATCGCCCGGGATTGAGGTCCACATCAGGTGTTGAGGAACCAAGGCATACTGACGATAAGTGGGCTTCTGGAACTAGAAGGTTATGGCATACATGGATACAAGATCAGAAACGGTAACTGTTGGAATGCTACTACACATGCTACTTCTGCTTTGAAAGTCTACTAGAAGATGTGAATGCAGCAATATGGACAAAACCTACCACGACCATCACTGAAACCAATCAGTTGATGTATGCCACGGCAAAAGTGATCCTTGAGATGCTTGGCTATAAGATGAACCGCCACAAGGAGCAATGCGCTCCATGGAAAAGATGGCTAGAGGCTAAGACCAAAGCAGCACGGAGGGAAGTTAGCAATTATCAGATTGCAAAAAAGTGTGAAGAAGAAAGAGGCACCTAAGAAGTACAACAACCTGTCCATATCTGAGGCCTTAGAGACTGCCATGCAAAGACTTACAGCCTTGGCACAGCCTTGGACAGCACCAGGAAATGATATGATACACACCTACAGGCTGAAGAAGCTGACTGCACTCCATGAGCGCCTGGCAGCACAAATGAACCAGCTGCTAGAGGCTAAGATGCACCCATAATGGCTGATCCCCAAGAACCTCCAGAAGGGACCAGTCCCATCCAACTACCAGCTAATAACCTGCCTCAGTACAACATGGAAACTCCTGTCAGGCATCATGGCAGCTAAGATGAGCAGGCACATGGTACAATACATGAGCGGGGTCCAGAAAGGAATTGGCAGAGATACCAGAGGAGCAAAACACCAGCTAGTGGTAGATAGAGCAGTCACTCGTTACTGTAAGACCCGATTGATTAACCTGTGCACTGCCTGAATTGACTACAAGAAAGCCTATGACTCAATGCTGCACACATGAATTCTGGAATGCCTAGAACTATATAAGATCAACAGGACCCTCAGAGCCTTCATTCAGAACTCAATAGGAATGTGGAGAACAACACTATAGGCCAACTTCAAGCCAATTGCACAAGTCAACATCAAGTGGGGGATTTACCAAGGAGATGCTCTGTCCCCACTACTGTTCAGCATAGGCCAGAATCCCCTTAGCCAGATCATCAACAAAACTGGCTACGGATACCGACTACGGAATAGAGAAATCATCAGCCACCTCCTGTACATGGATGACATCAAACTGTATGCCAGAAGTAAAGACATCGATTCACTGATCCACACCACCAGGATCTATAGCAATGATATCCGAATGTTGTTCAGACTGGAGAAGTGTAGTCGGATGGTAGCTAAGAGAGGAGTAGTAGTAGTCTGAACTGAGGGGATTGGACGACCAGAAGGCAGCATTGCAGACATTGAAGACAGCTACAAGTACCTTGGAATCCCAAATGGGCAAATGAGAACCATGAAGAGGCCACTAGGAAAGCTGCAACCTCTAAGTACCTGCAGAAAGTAAGGCAAGTCCTAAAGAGTCAGCTGAATGGGAAGAACAAGATCCGGGCATTCAACACCTACATCCTGCAAGCTGTCAGACACCCTGCTGGGACAAAGAGCTGGCCAAAAGAGCAAAAAGAGATTCAAGATTCACGAGTGTTTTATTGTCATGTGCACAGTAAACAGTCAGTTACACTGAACAATGTAATTCATTCCTTCTGCTCCAGCTCAATAATAATAAATATTAAAATATACAAATATGTAAAAATAGACACAATAGACAACATAAATACATGAGGTAAACTGTATAGAGAAAGTTGCAGTGAATGAAGTGTGTTTGTGCAGTGGTACAGCACTGCAGAAGAAGCCACTGATGTCAAGACAAGAAAGCTCCTTACCATGCAAAGAGGGTTTCACCCCAAATCCAGTACCATGAGACAGTACACTAAGCAAAGGAAAGAGGCCGACAAACCACTATCCTAGATGAAACAGAAGAGGAGCAAGAACAGGAGCCATCATGGAAAACAGGCCTCTGCATGAAATGTACCACCAGCAGATTGCAGACGGGGCTGATATAGAATACCAAAGCTGGACTGACAGACAGCAAAAGATCTATAGAGGCTGGGGTCTACTACATAAGGCAAGACCCCAGGTGCAGGCTGTGCCACCACCTGATGAAGCCAACAGGACCGCATCATTCGCAGAGATGAGATTCTGAGGCCACCAAGGCAGAAACCTTCCACCACTTGGCTACAAATCTGTCACAAAGGGCAGCCCTGCGATGTCCAACACCCACAGGAAACAGTCCAACTTGCCCTTTTTCCAGGCTACAGATACTGTGTGTATACAGTATACATGTATACATATATAAATATATATAAAATACAAAAATATAGTAATATGAGCCTGTAGTTTGTATTTTCTTTTTGTTTCTCAGCCAAATAGATGCAAAACTTATGACATTGTATCAGCCTCAGCTTTACTTTGTGCTACTCGCTAGTATGGATATGCATAGTAGGCTGGGTTAGATAAATAGTGAACAGAATAAATAATAAATAACAATAGAATAAATCCCCAACCACTCCTTTAGGCCCCGTTCGTTTTGATGCATTTCAGCCTCCCGTTTACATGGATGCGGTTCAGAAACAATCTGTGTTTACACGGAAATGCTCGAAATGGTGAAAACGATGTCGTTCCCACTGTCAGGCCACAAGTTTTGTTTTTTGTTTTTTTGTAAAGCTTGTTTACACAACATGCGCATGTGTGCAGGGACTCAGTAGGATGCGCAGCAAAGATTTGTTCATTATTTACAAAATGGCCAATGTGAGAGTCTTTGTGGACTAAGCGAGGTCAGAACGCAAAAACACAAGAAAAGATCGACTGTGAGTCAAGCTACTCAAAGCTTGCTGAAGCACTTGTGAATGCTAAACCTAACAAGTCTTGTTCATCTATTAGCACATGTGCGGAAAACTGTGTGATGTGGCAATATCATTTGGGCCAATATGGGATGTGGTTTCTTTCAAACCACAGAGGCTCCAAACAAACTCCTTACCTTCGTACAACGACCCCAGAGCCTTAAATCCTATTCTGAGCAGCTCTTAATATGTAGGAAGTTAGAGCAGATGTGTTCTTATTTCTTCATGAACACTTGGAGACAAAGGAGGAAAATGAAATCAGGAGAGAGAGTCAAACAAAGCAGGGGGATGGTGGGGGATGAGGCGAGAAGGTTACAGCAGTGGGAGATGATTAGCATTTTGCTACAGGGACTCGCTTGCTTGTCTCACCCTGTGTTGTGGTTACACTTTGAAAAGAGTTTGTGCGCTTTGTTATTCATGAGTTTGTTTCAGAGAAACAAACCTTAATGTGAAGTTTTAAGAAATAAATATTAGCATTGATGGTGTATGGTCATGGGAATGGGCTCCAGGTTATGTTCTGTATGAGAGAAGCTCTTAGAAAGCACTAACACACCAGGGTCCACAGTTTAAAAGTATTTAATAAACTCGGGCTTTCGCTGATGAAAATCAATATTATACTTCTTGCCACTTCTTTATACCTGTATAAATTAAATGTAATGCTGTGGTTAGAGCCAAGCACTATAAATTAATAGAGTGAAGACATATAGACAAACCCTCGTGGTATTAGCCCAGGACCCAGCATGCCACTGGGTTTGTTATATGTAGTGACAATAGCACAAAGGTGGACATATTCCATATTCCTGTGAATATACACAACTCAAAGACTTTTGGACTACTGGGTCTGTACCCACTTTGCCTATTTAATAATCCATCCATGGATTTAAGTTAGCCAGACAAAACCTTTAAAGATTGGGTTGAATGTTACTTGTGCATAAAATCTAGTCCCATAATTTTTCTCTTACAGATAAGAGAAATGAAATATTTCACAGGAACAGATGACCTCAACAATTATTTAACATCACAAAGCAACACAAGTTAATATCAGTGCTGTACGAGTAGGGTTTGACTCTTCAAAGACAGAATAATAGTAGTGTCCTATTATCTGTCTGTATATTCATGGCCCTTGGGGAAATTGTCCACATATTTTTCTTTTAAAGATAAAAGGCTGAGGAACTCAGAGCAGTGTTGTATTTTTTATCTTACTAGTGATAAAAAAATATATATATGTATCACAGTGCTGACAAATTGATACAGTACACTGCAAGAAATCTTTCATTTATGTTGAGAAACAGAGCGATCACACTGATTTCACTTCAATAAAAGCAGATCACATTTGGGGGGGAAAATTTGAATCCCACTTGCATCGCTTGTGCATATTTTCCTCCTCTTCTTGTTCTGTGTGCTCTGCTGAGAAGCAGCCTTTGAAAAAGCACTTTTACTGAATGAGCCACCAGAGAGTCTCTCCCGAGTTAATACCACTGCTGCTCTATCACGTTTTTATCCACACATGACCAGCTGCATTTGTCAATATATGCCATCAAAGCAGGCGCTGTTTCATTGTTTCCACACTGACATTTTGATAGACTTGTGTTATTTGCTTGCAGGGTTTAATATCAGTATTGATTTTTTTTCCACCTTCCCTAGCTGACATCTACTTCCTACTTTATGGTCAAAGGTCAAATGAGAAAGTACTGTTCCCTATCAGCGTGAACGATGCAGATGCCATGACTGATAAACAGAATGACCGTAAAGGTAATGGGTAGATTAGATCATCATCTCCCTATGTTGGATGGCTGTTACTTCTGTGTGTGTGTGTGTGTGTGTGTGTGTGTGTATGGATGCTTCACCTCGACAGTTTCTCTGTTTTAACCTGGGTACAGGTTGTTTTCACTGGGAGCGGCAGTTTAATTAACTTCATATCTCTGTGTGCTGCTGGAGCAGCTACCTGTCTCTGCAAGAGACAGCATGTGTGGGAGCTGTGACATCCGTTACTCAAAGACCTTCTGAAGCTGTGACGAACTCAAATTCATATCAAGATCAAGACGTTTCTCGGTACGGACCTTCACCAAATTTCACTGCTGATAGTTGATTTAGTATTCAGATGGATATTGTTTGAAACGAATGAATTCAATAATTAATAGTACTCAAACCTATACCATATGACCTAAAAATAGATCAGTCTGTCTGTCCATTTCTTCCACCCTCTTCTACTTATCCAAACCTGGGATGTGGTGGCTAGGCAGACAATTTCCGACACCCGTCTCTCCACCAACTTTTCAGATCTTCCTGGAGGATCCTGAGTTGTTTCCATGCCAGTTGGGATATATAATCTCTCCAGCAGGTTATGGGTCTACTCTCAACTGTGTCTCACTAGGGGCAACCTCTCTCCCCCCAACCAAGAGGGAGCGTTCCACTGTTTTCAGGCAGAGAACCATGGGACTGACTGGGCTGCAAACCACTTCAGTGCATGCAAAAGGTCAGTGCATGCTGAAGGTCACACTCTGATGAAGCCATACATACTTAATTCTGTCATAATAATTATAATCAATCTGTAAACAGGACAAATAATTGGCCTTTATTTAAAGCTGTGCCAAATTTTTCATATTGAAGTGGATTCAATTACTGCATGTACAGTAAGAGTTTAGAATGAAAAATTATAAAACTATAAATGTTTTGCCGGAAGAATTTTTCAGGAAAATTAATTCTTCCTCCAAACTGAGCATTTTAAAAATTAAGTAAAAGCTAAGCTTGAAAGTTAATTATCCACCTTGAAACCAACAGCTGAATAAGAATAGATTTTTTTATTGTAGTCTGTAGTCCATTAACCTCCTTGTTAAAGAGCTTTCATGTCTGACAATAAGCCACATCCAACTGCAACTGAGAACTGAATGATGCACTGAAAAACTCTGCAACAAGTTCACTTTCTTTCAGCTGAATGCAATATTGGCTTTTCAACAGCCAGCACTAACCTGTCAGGCTTAAGTGACTGTGTTTTGTAAAAGCTAACACCACAGATGGGTGAGCAGTTTTAATCACCCCTTGTAAGCATACCCTCACCAGCCACCTCATTAGGTACATAAATACAATCTAATGTAGTTCCTAAAAGCCCCAATGTTTTGTAAAGCCCACAGCCCAATCAGAATAGAAACCCAATTAAAGTAGAAGTAAAGTAGATACCACAGAAATGGAGCAGCAGGGAGGCAAGGCACAACAAGGCTCAGACCCAGGTCCAGCCATACACACACACACACACATGCATTCACCCACCCATATACACCCACAAACACTGTGACAAATGCACAAAGACACACATACATCCACCCACCCCCTGAAGTGGGGGTGAGTGGGTCACCTCAGAAAGCCCCATCTCATCAACTGCTGGGTAATAGAACCAGGAAGATAAAGGACAACCTGGAAGAAGAGAGTCAGCTAACCACTGGTTCAGGAGTCACAGGGCCTCAACACAGGGCAGGGAGAGGTGGACTTGGGAGCAGGGGTCCGCGGCGACAGCACCCCGGAGCACTGCAGCACCCGAGATCGGCACCAGCACCCCCCGCTGCAGAGGGTAGACTGTTCAACACTATACACCCATTCACTCAACAGTAGACACAAGAAACAAGACAAACTGGCCTGAGTTGGAAACACGGTGCCCCGCAGACCCCGCATCCCAAGCTCAACAGAGAAGACCAGCCACCCGGCCAATGGCCAGCACCCACCACCCCAAGTACCTCAGGCCCACAACCCAAGACCCCAAGGGAGCACCCACCCACAACCAACAACCAGGAAAAGCGCACAGACCTCACAAGAAGGCAGCCACAGTCCCAGGGAGCTACCGACAGACATAGGCCCCTGGAGTCCACCCCCGGCCACCTATAAAGCACACTGGGAGCAGAGCCCACAGCCAACCACCCCAACTAAGTAATGGAGGTGGTATGTCACAGGTGGTTTATGGCACTTGGATGAATTTGACTCTCTGGTTCCCTTAGAAAGTCAGATTCATCCAAGGTGTTTTTAGAAGAAGCGGACATTCTTTCTAAATTGATCTGCTAATCAAATTCTATATTGAGTAATACACAGTTTATTTTTTATTGATTTGCAATTCATGAGGATAGTTTTCTTAGCACAAGGTGGTAAAAACTATGTGTGATATATTTACATCTATAACTAATTCACTGATATCACCTAAAATGCACAGTCTTGGGGGAAGTTGGGACCAGACAGCTAAACCATAGGTCTTCACATATCCTCTGCCAGAAGTTCCAAATGGGTGTTAGTTTACAGGGGATAAGTGAAGACTCAATTGTATTTATAAATTCCCAGCAGGCTGTCAGAGAGGTGTTTATAATACAGCCTTTAAAGCAGTTATGATCCTTAATACTGTGGCTAATGAAAGGTAGATCCGAGATTTTTACTTCTCCACAAAGTGCTTGTTCTAGAGCCAGCCATGGGCAGTCAAATGAGTTTGATTTGATCCACTTTGAAATGTACTGCAATCTACTCCCTAAGAAATAATAATAAAAGTTTGGTAGTTCTAGACTGCCATTGTGTTTTGGATTTTGTAAAGTTTTTAAACTAATTTGTGATGGTTTGTTTTTCCATAGAAATTTTGAGATGTTTGAGTCTAGTGACTTAAACCAAGGAAGAGAATTTTTATTAGGGATCAGTGAGAACAGATAACTAATTTTTGGTAAAACCATAATTTTAATAGTGCTAACTCTCCCTATGAGTAATATAGATCATCCTCTATTGTTTTTAATAAGGGGATATGATTTAATCATACCAAATCTGAGAGCCTGAAGGAAAATTTTATGCCTAAATATCTAATATTATCTGATTTTAGTAGAGTCTTGGAGGTGTTCTGAAAATTACAATTCAGAGGCAAAACTGTTGATTTACCCCAGCTGATGGAATAATCTGATATAGATGAGAACTTATCTATTAGTGTGATTGTCTTCAGAAGAGAAGCTTGTGAATTCCCAAGGAAAAATAATACATCATCAGCATAAAGGATTATCTTATGGTCTATATTTTCCATTTGAATCCCTAATATTTGCAGTTTGTCGGATTGCTGCTGCTAGTGGCACTGATGACAAAAAAGTGAGGGAGAGAGTGGGCATCCCTGCCTGGTGCCCCTCTGCAGACTGAAGCTTTGGTAAATAAGATCATTTGTCATGTGCATTTGAAGAGCTGTTTAGTGTTCTGATCCAGTTTATGAAAGATGAACCAAATCTATATTTGTGTAGAACTGCTAATAAAAATTTCCAGTTAACCTGGTCCAACACTTTCTCTGCATCTTAGGAGACAACTGTGGTTTCTAATGTGTTAATGGAACAGTAATCTACTACATTTATTAGTCTGCGTTTATTATTCGCTGAGTGTCGACCTTTGATAAAACCTGTTTGGTCAGGATGTACTATGAATGGAGTAATATTTCTAATCTTCTAATCTTGTATATTCAGTGTATCGTGTGCGTTTTGAGCTATGAGCTTACATGTTGCTAAATGTTCTGATTGGTCAAATCTGTTTGTTCGCTTGCAAAAGTCAGAAAAATCAAACTTGATCCGAAAAAAATAAATACAGCAAAATCGTCCTGTGAAATAATGTGGTCGGTGTGAACTAAGAACAGGTGGGTCCGAATAATATATTTGCGTTTGATGTGTAAAGGCCTTAAGGGAGAGACCAGCCACACATCGGAGGAAGCTCATTTCTGCTGCTTGTATTGTATTAGTCTTTCGGTCACTACCCAAAGCTCATGACCATAGTTGAGGGCAGGCAAGCAGATCAAACGGCAATTGCGCTCAGCTCGCACTTCACCATGACGTACAGGCACAAGCCAGGGATAAAAGAATTCCCACCCCAGCTCACTGTCTCCCACCAACTCCATATGAGTCCAGCCCATCTCTAGGAGACTGGTTCCAGAGCCCAGGCCATGCGTTGAGGTGAGCCCGACTAGATCTAACTGCTGTCTCTCAACCGCACACACCAGGTCAGGCTCCTTCCCCACCAGAGAGGTGACATTCCATGTCCCAATAGCCACTCTCGATAGCTGGAGATCAGTCTGCCAGGGCCTCCACCCTTGACCACCGCCCAACACACACTGCACGTGACCCCTACGACCCTCCTCAGGTGGTGGGCCTACAGGAGGGCGGGCCTATGTCTTCTCTTCAGGCTGCACCCCGCCGGGCACCACGTGCTAATGCCCAGCCACCAGACACTCTCCCTCGAGCTCCCTCCCCAGGCCTGGTTCCAGGCTGGGGCCCCGGTAACCCTATCCCAGGCAGGGTAAACAGTTCCCTTGTTGACATTTCCATAGGGGTCTTCTGAATTGCTCTTTGTCTGGCCCCTCACCCAGGACCAATTTGCAATGGGATACCCCACCAGGGGGACAAGCCCCCGAACAACAAAGCTCCTTGGATCACTTGGACATATGAACCCCTCCACCACAATAAGGAGGCGAAAGCTTATAATTTTTTTTAATCCTTTTAAACATGCTACATGCTGCCTCTTTCCTCCATGTTCCTTTTAAATGAAGATAAAGTTATCAAAATAAATTACAGGAATGGAATGTGCTTCCATGACTAAACTTGTGTGTTATAATTATGACTAAATGCTCAGTTTCAATGTCTGTAGACACACTATCAGAAGTCCTTTTGTTTTAACATGAGAGCATCCATCTTACACAAAGAGAGAAAGCTGAGAGGTCATGTCAGCAATGAGGAAAACAAATAGGCAGTTTTGCCTTCTGTCACCCATCTTTGTGGGCCAGAGATACAAGTAAGATTGACAGTAGCTGTTCTCATCCACTCTCTATTTCAGCTTTGATGCTGAGAAGAAAAATGCAGTCTTTGTGATACCAACGGGGGACAGAAAAATCCATGGTGGGTCACCTATTGGGATTTCAGATGTGCTGCAGTGACTAAAGTCCCCTCCACCCCAAGAGATGAAAAAAATGACTATTGACACCTTGCAGGTCTTTCATGACGATGAACACTGTCTAGACACACATTGTTAAAATGATCAGGATGCTGCGAGGCACTCCAGACAGTCTAAAGGGAAAAGGTACAAGCAAACATAAGGCAGCATATTCAAGTAGGAGGAGAAATAGCATATAAAATTATATTTAACAGAACATGTTCCACCTCATAAATATGATGAATGGAGATGGCAATTCCATGCTGAAATAAGTTGTCTGAAG
>VUQJ01013620.1:14977-27456 GCA_015108635.1 Andinoacara biseriatus
TTTAAAAGCAGGAAAACTAGGAATTTCTGTATTTTTATGGTAGCGCTTCATTTTTTTTTTTTGTTTCCAGGATGTCATCTTTGCTTTCCAGCGAATAAACTTGTCTCAGGGGAGCACTGCAAGATTGTGAAGGATGAAAGCTCAGGGCTGGTGTGGCTTGAAGACATGAGGTACTCTAAGCTGAACTTTTGTACCACTCACATCATTTGCTTGTTTTCCCAGTGGGCCAAACCGAATATCATTATAAAATAATAAGCTCTCTGCTGCACTGTTGAGTAGAAATAAAACTCTTAGAAGAAGTTGGTTGAAAAGACGCTAGGAGTTATCAGAACCTTATACCACTAGGTTGAGAATATTCTACCAAGGACGAGGGAAAAGAAAAGGGAGCACACGTACTTAAAAGCCCCTTTTTACTCATGCACTTCTTTCCATTAATCTAAGGGCATTGGAACCTGTTAGAGTTCTGCCTGAATGAGGGTGCTTATCCAGACACAAACCTAGGAGAATGCCACGAACAGCGAAAAACCCAAACTTAATAAATAACATTATATCTCACCCACTCCATTTCTAATTTGCAAAAAGACCTATGATATTCCCAAAGGAAGAGAAGTTTCTCTCAGCTAGTGTGTGAGGGGCAGGGTCAAAAGGAGCGTAGTCCTCACAGACACTCGTGACAAAATGCTCAAGTTAACATCTACATCTAAAATACATCTTTACTACGTAGTTCAAAATGGGTTTGGCCCCTAGGGGTAATTTGCTCATCAAAGATTGAAGTGGCGTATTAAGAGTGTGTTTAAATTATAGCTGGTCAAGTGTGCATTAGGTTATATTGTCCCTTCATAAAGCAAGTGTGTGTTTTTATATATATATCTATATATATATACATATATATATGTGTATATGTATACATATGTATATGTGTGTGTGTGTATGTATATATATATATATATATATATATATATGTGTATATATGTATATGTATATACATACAAACACATGTGTATTTGTATATATACATGTATGAATAATACATACTGTATATAAAAATAATATAAGGAAGAAAACACGCGTGCTCTTGTCACCCCTGTAGACATTGCCTATGTTTACCACTCCATCAAAATGGAACAAACAGCTTCACAACACAATTATGGTAAGTACTCAAGAAGTTCCCCACAATTAATTTGTCAAATGCAGCTAATTACACAAATCAGCCACAACACACAACATTAAAACCACCTGGCTGATGTTGTGAAGGTACCCTTCTGTGCTACCCAAACACACTCAACTTCTGAGACCTCTAGCTGTCCTCAAAGTGTCCTGTGGTGTCCAGAGCTGGTCAGTAGCAATGCTTAGGTGGTTGCCACCTTGTCACATGAATGCAGTGGACTACAGTTTTTCAGCTGTATATTGCACAGTAACAAAGTAAGAAAAAAAAGAGTCACTTCATCTGTCTGTGGTTTTATTGTGGGGGTACTGGGTATATTCCATACTTCTGCTTGCTTTGTTAGTCACCTCCCACTCTGTATTCAAACTTCAGTCATGGAGCGGTCAGAACACAGTATTCTCCTCTTCCAGGTTCAGAGATGTCCCTCTCTGTGGAGCCCGTAATGCTCTCAAAGGCTCCTCAGGATACAACTCAGGAGGAACCCCAGCCCTCCACCTCCACTTCACACTTCTGTATAGAGACCTCTTACCTTTCTGGTGCCATGGCAACCATAACCTGTCCTGCATCTGGTAGGTTCTCTGCTATCACCCTTTTAAAAGGTTGGTGAGTGAAAGACACTGGGGATTGAATATTCTTCAGCAAATTTAAATATTCTACATAAATAAGTGTTTGAAAATGGCTTGCAATGTAGTCAACATGACAAATACGCCAATACGACGGGGGAAAATACTAGTCAGCACTTGTTGCATATGGGATGCTTGGAAATGTTTTACAATAAAAAGCCCTGTTGAGAAATGAAGAATTTCTGTCTTCTGAAATTAAAGGCTTTTAATTTGAACTGGTTACATGTATTGTAGCATCACAGCTGGAGTCATTGACAGTTCTTGGTTTATAGTAGCAGAGCTCATGGACATTATCTAAAATGTTTTGTGGTGTTTGTATAAAATTGTTTTTATAAAATTTATTCTAAATCTTAGAATATTTACAAAGTTTGCTCAGTATTGAACACTGAAAGCAGCTTTGCTTTCTCGCCCACTCTCCTGTCAGACAGCAAGCTGACGCACTCACACACTGCAGTGTCCGCATTGCCTCGCCTCCTCACTCACTCGCCGCATTGTCGTCTTCCATTAATTTGCTCCAGTTACTTGTTTGGATATGGTGTTACAAATATGGGCTGTGCAGAGCTTCTGTGACTGGTTTTGGTGGCTAAAGAAACAGATGGAGCATTATTTAAAAATATTGCAGCCTTAAAGCATAGAACATTAGGATGAGAGACTCGCCACCACAAAATGCACCACATTCCCGTTATTCCCTGTTACAGCTATCTTTTAATAAAAGTCTAACATTTATTGTCCTCCGTCTTGTGGCATTTTCCCCCATGACCTCAATAATGGTATTATTAATTAGTATTATGTAAATGTTGAAGTTGGAACACTATTCTGCCATAATGAGTTCTGTGAGTGGTCCATTATGTTTGTAGTTAGTTTGCTCATGTTTGTGTGCACTAAGCGAGATCAGTAAAGCTGTGACACCAGTGAAGTGGGTAGTTGGAGGGTGCACTGTGGTTTAGCACAGAGAGAACATTGGTACCATCAGCTCCTGTGTTTTGACAGTGTGACAGATGATCAGTTAACTACTGTAGAGGAGCAGACAGAGTCTGAGCTTTTTTTTCAATTGAATGCTCTGATTACAGTCAGTGATGGAAGACGATCTGCTGTCATTAATTACAGCTGATCAATACTGAACTTTAAGCTAATTCAACTTTATTGTTTGACATGTGTCCAGCTGGTCATTATCGACTGGACTGGTGTTTATCTGGCGCTTCTGTCTGCTTTCATCTGCTTTGCGTATTGATTTGTTTCTCACCCTTGAACTCTACTGACATACTCTGTTGTACAGTACCATTTTCTTTACAGCCATACTGGGCGGCACAATAAAACAATAAAGATAAGTGTTGCACGATAACATTTCTCCAATAGAAATAAGAGAGATGATCAGTATAAAGTTGATATAACTCATTCCGTCCATGTTTTGATAGACAACATGAAAGGCCGATGAGAATACCGCCATGTTGAACCAACCATGTGGTTGGAAATAGTCACGTCAGGTTAGGCTGACAGATCAGCTTATTTGAAACACTAGTTTTACCTGCATAAATCTCATTCACTCCATCAGCTGTTTAACACCTGCTGCTGCTTTAGGAAACACAACCATGTTAACTGGTGATAGTCACAGATTAACATGGGCAGCTGAGTGCTCAATATAACATAACCTTCTGGCATTATTTTGTACAAAATAAGCCTTATGTGCCTTATCGTTCATCAGCTCAGACAGCTGAGCTGCTGGAGGCGTGTGTTTCCCCTCAGAGTAACGGAGCTGATTTGAAATTGATAGACTTGACTCAAAAGGAGAGATTGATGAACACTGAACAGCGTATCAGTCAAGATGGAAACCGGTTGAAAGTTTAGTAAGGAACCAGGTTGATATAATTTGTTTCCAATAGGCTGTTAAGTAAGAGCGTTTTTTTTTTTTCTCCAGTTTGAAATGCATTTAATCAGTGCAGTTAATGCATGTCACTGCCAATATAATCTATAGACAACAATACAAACAATGTTTAGGTCAAAAATAAATAGATTTAATGAAGCCTGCTGATCAGACTTGTACCTGAGTAATATAGTTCTCAGCTTACATAATATAGAACCTTGCCCTCCTATAGGATATATGGTGTTATTACACCAATCGTTCACAATATTATGACCACCTTATATTGTGTTGGTCCCCCCTTTGCTGCCAAAACAGCCCTGACCCAGCCAAGATTTCCCAGCAGAACCTTCCCCAAAACATCACACTGCCTCCGTCTGCTTGCCTTCTTTCCATAGTGCATCCTGTTCCCAGATGTTCCACAGTTAATAACGCAAATACTCACTGACCCATTCATATGAATGGGTCGGTGTGTCCAAACCTTTGACTGTTACTGTACACTTAGCCACCCACGTGATGTAAAAGAAAAAGTTCATCAGACCAGGCCATCTTCTTCAGTTGCTCCTCAGTCCAGTTCAGGTGCCCATTGTTGGCGCTTTCTGTAGTGGATGGGGTCAGCATGGACACCCTGACTGGTCTGTGCAGTCCCATGTCCCACAACAATTTGCAATGCACTGTGTATTCTGAAACCTTTCTCTCAGAACCAGTGTTAACCTTTTTGGGCAATATGAGCTACTGTAATGTTGGATTGGACCACACAGTCCAGCATTCACTCCCCAACCTTGGCCACCCAGGGTGCTGTTTCATCACGGTTCCTTCCTGGGACCATTTTTGATATATACTGACACCTGCGGACTGGGAACATTCCACAAGAGTTGCAGTTTTGGAGATGCTCCGACCCAGACCCATGATTGTTTGATCCTCCTCCTCCCCCACAAACAGGCTCTTGTAAGAAGTGCTTTTTATTTCAGGAAATAACATGACAATCTAATTAACAAATGATCTCTTTCTCTCTGTCAGGTGTGTAAAAGTATAAACATGCTGTGGTGATTCTGGAGCACTTCCAGTTGCTCAGCGTTTTAAAACAAAGCTGTAGTGCAAGTGTAGGGGGTCTTATGGAAATAATTCATCATAACTGGTATTTTGGTGTAGACTGGATTTCACATTTTGTGTTGCATTTCCAGAGTCAGCAATGCATTTATTATGGTTTGGTCTGTGTCCCTCACTCTGTCACGGCCTGCAGTGTATCTTCACAAACAGCTCTTTATGAGCAGAACACATGCAGTTTTCTGTTCTATCCTTTAGTTTAGAGCTTTGTGGGAGTTGCTTAGTGTCCTGCTTGTGCTCAGTGTTGTAGGCAGACTCTATTACTGGTCTGTTTGAATTTATTCAGTGGCTATCTGTAGAAAATGACAGTGAATACCTTATCATAAGGTCACACCAGCGCATTAGCACTGTGTGCGAGATAAAGGAAAAATGACAACAGAAAATGTTAACGAAAACCCGAGCAGCAGTCTCACCAAACAAGACACCCCATCGGACACAGCTCAAGGTTCAAAACATGAGGACAGTGTTGAAAAGAAGGGTCCAAGCAATTTGGTAGTGTGGGATTATTTTGACTATTTAAAGAAGCAGAGTAGAGCGTGCTGCAAATTTTATTGAAAGCATGCTACCACAAAGGCAGGTAATACCACATTTTTACCATCTGAAGCAGTGCCATCCTTTAGACCACACACAGTGCAAAAATTTACAGTCCTAAACACTGACATATGACAGAAAATGAAGACCCAGTGATATCACGAATACAGCAGCCAACTTCATTGTAAAAGACAGTGAGCGCAGTCGAAAATGTCGGCTTTAACCTGCTGATTAAAGTAAGATATCCTTGTTGCCAACTCCCTGGTCACAACCATTTCTCTCAGAGGGCACTTTCCCAAATGTACAGTGTAAAGAGACTGTTGAACACCTGTGTCATACTTCACTACCAGATGGTATTGGTGTTCTAGTTGCACATGTGATCCACATATGAACCTCTTCAGTACAGTGCTGCACTTCTTGTGTCTTTTTAGAATTTTAATTTTTTTTTTTTGTCTTGGACCACAATTGAGTGAAAGTCAATTGAGTCGTAATTAAGTAGTAATTAACATTTTAATATATCACATTTGGTGGTACTAACATATATTAGCTAACCTACTAAGTTTAGACCGGGAAAGTATTTGGAAACTTTTGTCTATTAAAATCATTATTTGACCCAAATTTGTTGTTTCTTTGTCTAATTAGGCCAAGATAAAAATCCAACCACTGCACAGGAGAAAGAAACTGAAAACATGGAGCCAAAAAGCAAGAGAATGAAAATGGATAATGGTTAGTGAATTTTTTACTTTTTGAGATTAACCCTTAACTTCTCATATTAGATTTTCTCAGAGCCATCGTTTTTTCCAAGCCCCAAATGTTCTTTTTAACCTCACCCTTTGTACGTGGTCTAGTGTGTCATATACAGCTACTGTGTTTACAGAACACTCTCATGATTTGGGCATGGCACACACCTCAAGTCCAGAAGTGGTTAGTCCAAATAAGGGAAGTCTTTCCTCTAAATCCGCAGTGGAAGGGACTAAGACAGACAAGATGGAGGAAAGCTTGACATGCGTTATTTGCCAGGACCTGCTACACGATTGTGTCAGGTGAGCAGATTTTTTCCTCCGTTTAAGTTATAATGAAATAAAGTTTTTGTGCTCTGCCTCTTTCCTAGACCACCCTTTGTTTCTTTACAATGTGCAAGGGAAATGGGTGCAGTGATTTATTGAACTATATGCAAACATATATGGAAATACAGCAAATTAGTTTTTTATTATTTTTTTTTTCTAATGAGCTTGAAAGTCTGTTTGGTGTGACCACCTTTATTTTTCAGTACAGCCTGAACTCTCTGAGCCAGCATTCTTGTCAGTTCTTGAAGCAGTCTTCAGAAATAGTTCTCCAGGCTTATTGAAGCACATTCAAAGCTCTTCTTTGGATGTTTCTGCCTTTTCTTTCATTCTCTGTTGGGATGATCCCACACTGATTCAGTAATATGGTCCAGGCTCTGGAGAGACCAATCCATGACTGATAGTGTTCCATTGTGTGTTTTTTGGCATACCTCAGCCTTTCATCCATGTCTCTCTTCCTTAAGAAGAGACCATTTCTGACGAGGCTTTTGGTGAAGGTGATGGATCAAATGAAGGGCCAGATTAATCTCTCAGGTCCTGTTTCAGATTTTTGCTGGATTGTTTTTCTTGTTTCTTAAGGACATGACTTTTAGATACTCATCTAAAGTAGTTTAGATACTCATCCAGTTAGTTTATTTAGACCTGCCACTTCTTCTGTCCGTCATTTGTCCAGTTTCTTCAGATTTTTAAGGACACACTGCACGCCGTGCTGAGAGATGACAAGTTTTTTGTTGACAGCTCTTTGGGAATCACCTCATTTATGAAACTACTATTTTACACCTGTCAAACTGTGCCATTTTTTGTAGATTCAATTTAGGAAATGGGAGTAAATTGTGTGTTTTTGCAACAGACTGCTAGTAACAAAGTGCCTAAAGATATAATTTCACATTGGTTCTTTGCTAAGTTTTCCACTATGTGTGGACACAACACTGGTTCAACCTTTGAGTTTAGAGCCTTTTTGACCTATGAATCATTCAAGCATAGTGTTAAGTGGTTAAACAAAAAAATCCTCTGAAAATGGTCAGGTACAAGGATGAGTGAAAATGAGTGAAAAAAGCAGCCGATGTACAAAGAAAACCTTCCTGAAGGATTGCCTGGAGAACTATTGCTCAAGACCACTTTAAAAAAAAAATAATTACAAGTCTTGTTCCAGAGAGGCAGGGGTGTTGACCTTAATTACTTGCTCGCTGATTTGTAGTGTCATCACCTCTGGCTCCCTCCATATCGGGGTATTTTGTTTGACATATGGACTGCAGGAACTGGTGACCAACCAGAGTATCCTTGGGCAAGATGCTGAATAACCAAAAACTGTCTCATGTGGTAGTTTTCTACACAGAATCTTAAATAGTTACTCAGCATGCTCATTCAGACTTGAGGGTGAACCCTCAATTTCTGCCTGTAGGTAGAAAGCAAGAACATTGATAGTTGGTCACATTTTCCAAAGTGAAGCCATTGGATAGACCTGCAATTGCCCCACGGTGCAAATTCTCCTGTCTGCGAATGATTTCCATTTAGCTGGTGTAGTGCAGCTATAGTAGTAGCTTGCAGCAATACATAAACATGTATGTAGACAGTAGTTAACAAAACTTAGGAGGATTCCTATTACTATAAAGGTAGAATGAAATGATCTGCAAGTGGGACTATTTTATGACAGTACACCATGAGCTGTTAGTGGGGAAAAAAACATACGCCTCATACAGCAATCCATACAATACACAGGGGGGAAAGCCCTTCAGTTGCAGAGTACAAAGCCAAGTATCTGTAAAGTAGAACAGACAATAGTCCTTTGTGTGCTTTCGAGAGCTGATTTGCTTATGAACATGGTCCAAGGTGTTTATAGGGATGTGAGCAAGCAGTATGGTGGGAACCAAGAAGAACGCCCTCATAGTCTCACCAGGGTGCTTCCTCGTTTACCTCACCTCCAGCATTGTTCCATGGTAGTACCTGGTTAATCTCTTTGGGTTAGTCTAGCAGCTTCCAGCTGTTGGGAATGTCTGATCTTGTGCCAAATAAAGTCTTGGGTTTTTTGTCGTTTATCTTATTTTTTTCTGTAGTTTGCAGCCTTGCATGCATGTCTTCTGTGCTGCCTGCTATTCTGGCTGGATGGAGCGCTCTTCTCTTTGCCCCACCTGCCGCTGCCCTGTGGAGAGGATTCATAAAAACCACGTTCTCAACAACCTGGTAGAGGCCTACCTCATCCAGCATCCAGGTGTGCATAGATAAATACCTTTTTAAGTTTTATTGTGCTGTTTTCAGTGCCTTAAGGCATTGAAACCAGCAACCTACACAGCTTTTTATGTTTTTATATTCTGTGTTAAGCACATTGAGTTTATGTATAATGAAATGTGTTAAATAAATAAGATTATGGATCTGACATCATTATAAACAAAATGTATGTCCCACAGAAAAGTGTCGCAGTGAGGAGGACCTGAAAAGCATGGACAGCCGTAACAAGATAACTCAGGACATGTTGCAGCCAAAAGTTGAGCGCTCTTTCTCTGATGAGGAAGGCAGTTCAGATTACCTCTTTGAGCTCTCTGATAATGACAGTGACTCCTCCGATATCAGGTAAAATGCTGGGCTGTATTTGCAGTGAATCAGCATTTATTTTGACACCTGGTTTTCTTCTTGTCTTTCTGTCATTTTCAGTCACTTGTTTTTGTATATTTCAGTCATGTTTCAGTCATGCATTTTAATTTGTTATTAAATAGTTGGTGTTTTAGTGAACAAAATCTCATTGTGATGGCTGTTTTGTCCTCAGTCAGCCTCTGGTGATGTGCAGACAGTGTCCTGGCTACAGGAGTGATGTCAGCCAACTCCTCTTTGCTACAAGTTCCAACTACTGGCTCCCTGGACTTCCAAGTCTACAGCCTATACCTCCACCTCCCAAAAGAGAAGAGGGGGCCGCAAAGACCCCAGCAGAGCAGCCCTCAACATCCTCTGTTAATAATGATGAGTGTAAGTTAGTTGGAAAATTCTCCCTCTGTAAACAGTTTACTGCATTTTAAATCTCAAAGATTTTCTGGTAATTTGGCGACTGTTATTAGTCAGCTATAGGCTCCATCACCACTGTGTCAGTTTCTTTATATAGATACCGACATAAATAGGCATCTTTAGGGCCCAGCAGGGTGAAAGCTCTATTTTATCTGCTTCATTTTTTTTGCATGTTTTAGGCCCCCTCAAAAGGAGCCTAAACATGCTCAAAAACTCATGAAATTTTGCACAAGTGTCAGTTCTGGTGAAAATTTATGTAATTTAATGGTGACTGGTATGGCCCTTCAAAAACAGCTCTATAGCCACACCTTAAATTCAAGCCCCAACGCTGTACACATATGTAATATGTCAAGACACACAAAAAAAATCCTCCTGTAGCAATGCCCAGCGTCATCTCACTGCATTTCCCCCGGACCCCCTCTGAACAGCTCTGAAAGGTGGGAGACAGTCAGTCAATGCAGGGCTGTAAAGTGCAACAGCACACTGTTGTCAGAGAGGCACATAGCTTGTCTATTAAATGTGAGGGGTATCACTAATTTTTATTTAGTTATTTTTATTTATTAGATTTTATTTTGTTAGACAGAGTTTCAAACTGAATAGGCATATTTTAATAGCTGTTTTTTTAACGTTGATATTAAAAAGTGAATAATTTATTCATTACATTATTTGTGAGAGTTCATGTCAGAACGTTGTGTAATTAAAGAACGAGTTATATTGCCAGGCAACCTACATAAATGCACTTTTGATCAGTATTAAATGTTTTCGACCACTAAAACATATCAAACTTTGCACTTATGTGCTACTAAATTATTTTTTTGCTACTGAAATATTTAGCTTGTACCAGTGCAGCCACCTGATAAAGTAAGCGTACAGCCATGGAATGACATGGTCATTATGCTCGATAAAAGTGTCTTACAATTATAAAACATATACATATGTAAATTCTACATGCAAAAATAAAGGTGAACAAAACACTATTTTTCCAAGAAACATTTGAAAAAGAAGAAAGTAAACAATCAAATAGCATTTTCTTCATGCTTTGGTATTTATGGATCTGTCAGGTTTCTGATATGTGTCCCCCCCTATAGTAAAATCATTCATGCATTCATGCATACATTATATAATCTGGCCCAAGATCCTCAGTGTGAGTTTTCCTCAAAGGGTGTGACCCTGGCCGCATGGCCAATCTGCAACAATCTTATCAGTGTTTTGAGTCCAGCCCTGAACATTGATAAGCATATAGTTCATAATAGAGTGTCACCTAGGGAGAAGTGGAATTATCATGAAATATCATGATTTATACTTTATATATTGCAAAATGGCTCCACAACGCCACCTAGAACATTTCAGAACACCAGCCCCGGCACTGCGTTTCAACTGTGGATCTGAAAATTTGCAGGCATGTGCAAAAAAAAGTCTCTTGGAGCGATACTCAGGTGCGAGGGCCCTATGATCACTGCTTTAATTGTAAATAAAATTCTTTGTGGTTGGCACTGTAGTAACAAAGATATAAAGAAGAATTAGGTTGTATTTTGTAGTTAGACAATGCACGTGGAAGCCCATATTAGCACAGCCGCAACATTTCTCCTGATTTGCTAACAAATCTGCATCTTGGCTCCTGTCCAAAACCTCTTTCCCTTCAGCTCCTCAGGAGTACCGCTGCCCCCCTCAGGGCTGCCATCTCATATGCACCTGCTGCTTCCAGCCAATGCCAGACAGACGGGCTGAGCTCAGCAACCAGCAGGTTATTGCCCAACAATGTGAGTGGCATCAACACCTGTTAATCCGTCTGCAGAAATGTGTTGACTGAATATTATTGACTAAAATTTTACTGAAATTCACATGTAACGGTAGTGAAGTGCAAAGAGATTGTAGCAGATAATATAAGTCAGTAAACGCCAGTACACAGTGCACTGTGGACAAATTTAGAATATACACTTTGTGTTCTAAATATCTATAAATATATTTTTTGCGCCTCAGATGCATCATGTGTGGTGTTTTTGGCAGGTATGCTGTGCCAGCAACCTTTCTGTCATATGTACTGGGGTTGCCAGAGGATCGGTTGTCAGGGCTGTCTGGCTCTATTCAGTGGTATGTATCAGTTTGAGCAAACTAGCCCCAGGATATTCTCTGTTCATTGTAAACTTTTGCCATTGTGGCATTTGTTTTGGCATATGGCCTCTAATTGAAAGGGCTGATTCCTGAATAGTGCCCAAATCCAATATTTGTACTTTTCTTATAAGAACTCTGTTTCCAATAAATGCCTATCCTATACTATACTATATACTATACTATACTATAACTATACTGTTTAAATATATAGTATTGTCTAAAACACCCCTTATATCTTTGTATTTTGCTTCCAAGGATTTCTTTAGTTGAATCTATGAAAAATGTCAAAGATAGCACAGTTTGACAGACATAAAATAGTATTTTTGCACCAACAAGCTGATTCCCAAAGAGCTATTAGCCCCCCCAAAATTGTCATATCTTGGCATGGTGAGCAGTGCATTGCAGAGTAAACTGGACAGTGGACGACAGAAGAAGTGGCAGGCCAAAAAAAACATATATGCAGCAGATGAACAGTATCAGATCTGAAAGAAGAAGAAAGCAAAGATCTGCCCGTGGACCTGTGAAATGCATCTGGTCCTCCTCCTGTGCACAAAGTCTCATCAATAATGGTCTTAGTGGAAGGGTGGCTCTAAAGAAGCCATTCCCAAGGAAGGGAAACGGGGAGAAAAGGCTGATGTATGCCAAATTACACAGGAAACAGACTGAAAAATCAGGGGCAAACAGGTCTGATGGAGTGATGAATCCAAATAATAAATGTTGGGTTCAACTTGTTAGTTTATGGAGGCCTGGAGAGAGGTACAACAATGGATAACTACAGCTCTTTGTAAAACACATTGGCGGTTTGGGAATGCATTTCAGCCAGTGGTGTTGAAGAACTTTTGATAGAATTATGAATGAGAGCACCATCAGATCTTACTCCACCATGCAATAAAATCTGGAAGGTGATCCCGACATGTTGCCAATGCAGTAAAAGCATACCTGGATAGAAAAAATTCACAATGGACCACTATCAGTCATGGATTGCCCCCCCCCCCCCCCCCCCCCCCCACCCCCACCCCCCATCT
>VUQJ01013620.1:27476-38517 GCA_015108635.1 Andinoacara biseriatus
GCTTTGATGGGTCCCCCCCCCCCCCCCCCCAATAAGTCACTTCCCTTATTTCCCATGTTCCTTGCAAAATCTAAAAAATAAGGAGTTATGTACTGTTCATGTAATCAAAACAGTACTTCACAATGACAAAGCCAAAACAGGTTTGAGGAAATGACCCTACAAGTGCTGCATAACGTTCTTTTGAAGGTTTCTCCCATTCCTCATGGCAGAATTAAGCCTGGTTAGATGGACATATTCCCAGGGCTCTCTCCTCATGGTTTTCTTTTTAATACATTTAGAAAAAAAAATTTTTTCTTTAATTCTGAAATACTGTGTGTAGATGAGGAGGGAAAAAAATTAATTGTGGAAAACTTGAAATGGTCTTGTAGGAAATGGTATAATTTAGTCAGCTAATTTATTTTGGAGTGCAAATATCTTCAGTTAAAATCCACTGTGCATTTTTCAGACCTCAATCTGACTGACAAATGCCTGGATGGTGTGCTGAACAACAATAACTATGAATCAGAGGTCCTTCAGGTAATATGGGCTTTATTTTCACCACTTACAGCAGTATATTGTAGTATTGTGTTTAAATGTCTAATTACTGTCGAATTGGGGCAATATCAGTTGTACCATCTAACGCCTCCACATGCAGTGTTCACTTACAAACCTGTATGTCAACAAATATACTTTCCATCCTTCCACCAGAACTACTTATCCTCCAGGGGGAAGTCATGGAAAGATCTGCTCAAGGAGTCTTTGCAAGGTTTACAGCAGGGAAAGTTCCTTCTGACAGGTGAGCCCTCAGATCAGTGCTGCACACACATTTTAGGGACAAAAAATATCTTCTCTTCCATAGAAGCACAGTGTTGATTAAAAAAACGGACAAATAATAGTCTTGCTTAAATTTGCCTCTGTCAGATTGTCGTATCTCTGCAAACACCATCCTGTGTTTCTGCTGTGGCCTGCGAGCCTTCAAGGAGCTGGCCTACAAATACAGACAGATCATCCCTCCATCTGAACTGCCAGGTCAGAAAATCCTGGTTTTTGTTTGTTTTTTGTTGTACTTGTGAGTGTGCATGTGTGTGTGAGCCAGATTTATTTTATTTTTTTGTAATTTGTAACAAAAGTATAAGTGTACCTGTTTTGTCTAAACCTTTGTTGCACTCGTCCAATAACCTCATTAAATGCTCTGTCTTCAGCTACTGTAACATCTCGTCCGGACTGTTACTGGGGGCGCAACTGTCGTACGCAGGTGAAGGCGCATCATGCAGCGTAAGTCTCATTAAATGTGAACCAAAATCATGCCTACGGTCACACAGCAATGAAACTGGAAGTGCTGACACACCCCAATCCAGTGTGAAACACTTGGAGATACTACTGTATCTGCTGTACTACTGTAGTTATTGCTACAGATTATCTTCTGGATGTTGCCGTTTTTCTCCAGGATTCATTGAATCGATAATGGCTTTAAGATACTGAATAAGAGCGCATTGCACTTCAGTAAAAATCAGTAGAAACATTAGAGCGGTTTTTCACTCATTTTGCCACTAGGAGGAGTCCTCGTATAAACTTTTATGTCTGCTTTTAAAGATCTGTGCCGGCTTGTTTTAGCTCATCTCACCTTATTGAATGTTTGCTTTTATAAGCAAAACTTACACCACTTTTTTCCCCTTTTATTTTCATTTCAGGAAATTCAACCACATATGTGAGCAGACACGTTTCAAGAGCTGAAGAAGGAGCGAGGCTCGTCTTCCCCAGTTGTGTCAAATGTAGATAACTGAGTATCTTACGCATTCGAGGAGGTGCAATCTGTTTGCATCCATTGTTGCTAACCGGCTTTTGCAATAATCCAAATCAGAAATTACAATCAATCAGTCTCCAGGTACAGCAGTGGCCAGGGTCTCTTTTCAGTAACACTATGCACATTAATATAGAGTTAATTGCAGAGTTTAGAAATGCTTCAAGCTGCTCCTCACAGTAAAGACCTTGGTGGATAATTCTCACAAGGCTACCATTTAAATTTTCATCTGTTCCTCTTACTTTGTCCAGCATCACCAGATCATTTATTTGGAAGGTGAAGTAATTAAAAATCTGTCCTGCATGTACAAAAATAATGCGAATAAGGCAATCTGTATGGATTAGTGTCATACATGCTTACAAGTGTTTTCTATGTACCCCTTTAGCCTGGGTAAGGCTTAATAGCCTTTATGTGTATTTACTTTCATTAGCTCCCTTACTGAGTGTAGAATCCAGAGCTTCCTACAACATGATGCTGATGAAAATATCTTGATGTCATTAGTGACAGAATAATAGTGTTAAGTGATACAAGTTGTAGAATAATTTTTGGGGGCCAAGATAGAAACCAAAATGCTAAATTTTAACAATAGTATTAAATGTAAACTTCTCACCTCCAAGTTTTTTTTCTTTTTCTTTTTTGTTTTCCTAAGTTCACAAGGGCATTAGTCCGTTCCCAGGCAAGGGGGAAAAGCCATATCAAAGCAGTGCTCACACATACTGGTGTAGATTTGTAATCCCATGTGATATTTGTATAGGATTTCATTGTCTGTGGGGTGAGGATCATTGAGTTGTGACACAGTCAGAGGGCACAGAGGCCTCTGGTGTATGTTTTGCTCTGGATAATCATCTCCCAAGTGATTCAAGTATAGTAGGAGGAACACTTGGTTCAGGAAGGGCTAATCTGTGATGACATGCACGGTTGTGTACAATATAGAGGGAAAAATAGATTGCACTCCAAGCAACCAGTAATAGATAAACGCTTCAGTGGCGTGGAGTTTTGATATTGCTTTTGCAGCATATAGTTACAGAACAGTTGTGCCAATACAAGCACAATAGTGTGTTCTGTTGTAAAGGTGTCCTTTGTACTGCAGCTACATGTTATAGCTTACCTTAGTTGACTTGTGTGTTGGATTTTGTCCAACTTTCTCTGGTTCTTTCCTCAGGTACAGAAAGCTGCTGTTTTTTTTGGTTGTTTTGTTTGTTTTTTAAGTTTGCGGTATAACCATGTTCGGTGGTTTAAAATTCTGTCAGGTCCCGTTGAATCCAGCGACCTTTCATTCGTTATCACCCAAGTGTCAGAAAGTCATGCAAACATGCACAGCGAGTTTTGATGTCTACTTGTAAAGTTTGACAAATCAGCCTCTTTTGGCCTTATTTAGTGTGGTTGAATTAAAACAGCCACACTCAGAGGCCTTGTTCTTTGAAAAACAAGGATGAAGGAGTTGTCTCCAAGTTGACCTTTTATGTAGGGTCACTGTAGGAAGTGCTGGATAATTGATGTAGAATATGTTAAAAGCAGGCCTTAACTGTCATGCAGTATTTTTGTCATTTAACTGGTGGTGTTTTTCTTTATGTAGTATTTTAGATGACTTGGAGAGAAAAAAACAACAACTTGATGTTTATATTTGGCCATTATGAAGATCTTTGCACATACTGTCTCACATTTGTAGGCTTGTTTTCATTCTGCTGGATTATGTTGAACGTCATGGGAAAACTGTCAGTAAGGCTCATAATCACTGATTAGTAATCATGAAAACTTTGATTCCACAATGAGAGCTGAAAGAAAAATGCAGTAGCAGAAAAAGGATGTACTTGATAATTTGATGAATGGATTTTTCATGTATGGTAATATTATGAGTAACACTTCCTGTGGTCGATGTGGATAAAATGTGTTCTTTTGGAATGTAGCTCATCGCTTTTTCATTAGTGTGCTGGTAGAAAAATTGAATTGTGATTGGAGCGCTTTCCTGGCCTCTGCCCGAGCTCCTGATTTAATTAGTGGCGTTAGTGGTTTAGGTGTTTCTTGTCCTTTATTTTACCCCCTCAGTCATGGTGTGTCCACGTTGGCATTCCTCAGCAGCTCAGGCCCTCAGCACAAGCCCGGTCGATCCCCCAACAGCGTGGCTGAGTTTTAATTATTCCCTACAGGAGATCCGGGCACCCTAAGCCAACAACAGTCCCAAGCCGCTCCAATCAGGAATTAGTATTAGAGGGCTTTAAAGAAGTGCTTTGCATTCTCCCTCGAGTGGTGTGTGTTTGGGGAATTGTTATATTGTATACCAAGGCAAATATTTACTCACTGTCTGCAAAAGTCTGGACCAAGCTGCTCAGCAGTATGGAAGAGGCAGGTTTCATTCTACCTCATCACAGTTCCCAGGAATGTGGGAATAAACGGGCATCTGTCACATTAATATCAGCCGAAGGAGCTGGGCATGCGTCTCTGTGAGAGATGAACAGTTTTTCGGATGCCTGAAAACTATATGCAATGCACTATTTGAACAGTTAGTCTAGACTGTAATCAGCTTCTGGGAACAGCACTAGGCACATGCAGAAATTTGGTTTTCATTATCAGAAGTATCTCTTTACACTATATGTTGTATTAGCAATGCTGAAACTGTAATGACTATGGATCTGATGTCCCTGTTTATCTTAGCTGAAAGTAGAAACTGACTTAATACTTTGAGCTCAAGTGAAGGGAGCATTTATGACAGTCTTTTCTCCATTTAAAAAAAATAATCTGGTGATTTTAGTGTTCACACATTTTGAATTTTTTTCATTTATTTCTGATGGTTTCAAATGAGCTTGAAGTTTTTACTGCCTGTTGATTAAATGAAAGTACACAACACAAGGTGTGAATGTCATTGCCTTTATTAAAACTTTACATTTATTCAAACTGACTTTTAATACTACCGTGAATGCTAGTTCTTTATACTACATAGTGCTGTATATTGCTATTATTTTGATTTCCCTTTTATAATCCAGCATTAGCCTTAGGGGTACACACTGTGTGCCTGAACTGTTGCAGCACTGATAAAAATGTATGATCTGTGCTGAGCAGAAAACACTTTTAGGTAATATGCCTCTGTATAAGTATTTACTATGACGTACTAAAGAAATGTCCACACGAAGAAGCACATTGAGGAAAAGAATGGTTTGTGTTATACTGCACTGAAAAGGATGAAACAAAAAACTTTATAAAAATAGAAAAACTACAGTGAGAATATATACCAACAGGAAGCTACAGGAGATGTAAGAGTTGATTTTGGAAATTTAAAGGAGTAAATCAGGAATATCACAGTGACACTAAGAGTTCAGAAATACATAACAGGCCCACCAGAGTCCCTGCTCGTCACCATCTTGTCACATCTGGTTGGCCACACTGCACAGCCCTGTGGACAGACCGAGAGACGGCTGGCTGTCGACTGTGTTTGACTCGGTAAGCACGCTGGAAGAGAGTGAACCAACACCTCCTGACACCTGGCTTCCCCAAAGCCTCCACTCTGGTCTGGGCCTCTGGGAGCTCAGGCTGGTGCTTCCTACAGCAGGCATCTTGCCCTCATATGTCCCCCTAATCAGCCCGTTGAGCAAAGCAGATGCAGAGGTCTGATCCAGGTGTTCAGCTGGGACCAGAGGCTGCCGGTCCTCCTCCTCAGAGATGGCAAACACGGGCACGCTGATGTGATCACCCTCACCTGGGAAATCACAAAGCTTTCCAGCATGGCCACTCTCAATTTGACACTGAGGGGAGGAAGAGGATCCAGAGATGGGGTCTGAGGAGGATCCCGGGGACTTCGCTGGATCTGCCGTCGCTGAGAGAAGGCCAAAGCACGGCCCTGTGAACCGAGAACGTCGCAGGTTGCTGGTGGAGTTGAGGCGCCGCTGTCTTTGGGCGGGCTGCGTGAGGGGGTAGGAGGCGTTGCTGATGGATGACTTGGAGGTAGTGCTGGTATCTGCCTTGGTTTCCAGGTGAACATCAGAGAAAGCCTTCCTGTTGTCGCCACCTCTGCAGTTAGCAACCAAACTGGATGGAGTCTGGAATGATATTAGACTTGATATAGTAGGCTAAGCACACATTTAATTACCTGTTAAATGCTAATGGTATATGTCCTAGAGTCAAACTTCTGTCACTTGTACACAAAGTTTTACATAAACTGTTCAATCTTATGTTTCAAGAAAATTCTTGAAACATCAGTTCATCCCAATGATAATTTGTTTGGTCTTTTAGTAGTCTGACCATGCAGATAAACAAATAAAAAATTTAAACTAATTTTAAGATACCCAGTTCAGTGAGAAGACACTTAATGAATGGACTAGTTTTTATTTTGTAGTAAGAGTTACACAAACTGTTTTCTGGTAAATATGGATGATGCTGAAGAAAAATCATCTTCATGGTTAAAATTTAAATCAGACAAATTGTCAGCTATAAGGTCATTTCAGCACCATGGCACCAAATCATCAACCGCTCCCCATTAACGTTACATGCCAAACTGACCCTTGGTTTATAAAAAGATTGTAAGGATTGTAGTACTAACACTGTCCACCAGCTTGGTGAAGGGACTGGTGGAGTTCCAGCTGCACCACTTCTTATGAAGCTGCGGCAACGGAGGGAGGAAGTCCTGGAAGGTGCGGACACTCCACGCTCTCGGTCTGGCACAGCCGCTGCTGCCATCCTTTACGGATCTGGATCCAGGTGAGGTGGTGGAATTTAGTGGTGTGGGCCAGTCACTGGCAGGACCAGGACCAGTGTCACTGTGTCGCAGAAACCTCTCCCGCTGCTGAAAGATGTACACAAAAATCAATTATTAGAAGTTGTATGCAGGAGGCATGGATACAGGTGAAAATACCATACGAGAGGAAAAATGATCACATCAGAGATGGTTTAATGCTCATTGCAGCTACACTCCTTTAACAAGTCAAGCATGCATCTTTGTAAAAGATGGCTCAGAAACAAAAGCACTACATCTCATCACAAAATAAAATGTATTGCTACCAGGCAACAAGGAGAATGCAGCGTGTGTACATTTCAAAATTTCACTGTACGTATGATGACAAAGTTTTATTCTATATTTAATGACCAAATTAAGACAGCAACAGGACTGTAAGAGCAGAAATCCAAATAATTAAATCTCAAACAGAGAAAGTATTCTCCATTGCTCCACACTCAAACTGCTGCCAAACCAGCAATCAAATAGCACCACTCTGTGCAACAAAGTATCTCTTGGGTATGAACATTAGGACCAACTGGCTCTCAGTCTTCTGGTTGCACCTGCTGCATGTCCTCCTCACCTGTGAATATCTCCCTACAGATTTTCCTTTGTGCTACATTAATGAATTAACAGGAAGTGTTCTGATTAGCCTAGCTCTGTCACACAGCCAGCCAGCTGAACATGTGTGGCTAATGTACAAATCTCATTATTATTAAGCATATTAAAAACTGTCAAAAGAACAGCAGGAGCTTTGGAGCAATTTTAGAGACATCTGTGGTATTGTTTAAGCACAACTGTTACTCTGAGACGTGTACATTTCAGGACCCAAACAAATAAGCATTTTAGGGGACACAGAGCCTCATGTAGGTAATTTCACTTGAGCTTAAGAGGCTAAATGTTGACAAGCTGGATGTGTGAAGATCGCCTTATAATTCCTGAACTGCTATTGATCAAGGGAAAGCGGAATGTTTTTGTACTCATCAGAAAGAGATAATCCTTCCCTCAGAGTCACTAGCGGCTAGCTTTGTCTAGACAAGAATTAGTTGGGGTTTAAATAAAATGTTCTTTTCCACGCTAAAGCCTGAGAACACAATAGGAACTTTTAGTTTTGAAAAATGAGGCAAGAACTCAGCCGCCTAGTTTGGTGCACTTATAAACTGTAGTTCCAAAGGTGGGCTTGGGGACCATTCAGGGGTGCTTGGAAAAGTCTGATAGACATACTCCCGAAAAAAATAGAACAAGCCGAATAAAGTCGGTTGATTTTCAGACGGCGAGGAATGTACCAGACCATTTTGATCCAGACTTCTCTGCCTTGATCTCATCAGCCCTGCCTACAGCAAGGTTTTCCAATCTTCTCATCGCGGTACCGCTGAACCGAAGCTCTTCTTAGAACGGGTCTTTCACCGCAAAATGTTATCAAAAGGGGGTTTTCGGCTCAGTGCGTACTGTGTGGCATGAAAAGAATCACGCCAACCTGGAAGTTTACCTGGCGCTGACACTGGGGGGGATGAATTTTGCAACATTTCCTTAACATCGCAATACATTACATGCATTGAGGACACACACAGGCAGACCACACACGCTGTGTGCCAAATGACACACACACACACACACACACACACAATTGGAGCTGGGAATCTGGCTCTGAAGATAATACTCCATTAGCCTAGGCTGCAGAAAAGCTTGCCAGTCCTTCAAAATGCTGCCAAAGTAGTTTTATGCCAACTCTTATTCTGAGAGAATACAAAAGAGAGCAGCAGAAAAAAAAAAATGCCTGATTGAACTATTGCTTCCTCAACGCATGTCCTATCTTTTAATTATCCTCATGTCCCATTTATCCCAATAGTTTTCATAGTTTTAGACTGTACCATGTGTTTGCCAGTATAATGGTGTCAGTCCTATTTGCAACACTGGGTCAGTTCAAAGCAGTGAATGCCCTGCCACCTCTGATGCTCACTGGTTCAGGGATCATTTTCTCAAAGCAACAAGCTCACCCATTGTTACAATACACAACTTCATTTTCCAATGTATGACATAAGATTACGTTCATGTCTTGCACGTAATGCTCCTAAACCAAAGAGATGGGCAAATTTTGACACTCAGAATTGGTACAGTTCATCAATTCAGGAATTGTGACCCACTTTTCTTTACAACGCTGCTTCAGTTCTCTGAGGTTTGCAGGCATTCATTCAGCATGTCAATCAGGTTGAGGTCTGGACTCTGACTGGGCCTCTGTGACACCTTGATTCTTATTCAGTCATTCTGCAGTTGATTTGCTGCTGTGCGTGGGATCATTGTCCTGTTGCATGACCCAGTTTCAGCCAAGCTTTAGCTGTTGGACAGATGACCCCATTTGACTCTAGAATAATTCTGTATACAGAGAGGAGTACATGGTCAGCTCACTGACTACAAGGTGCCCAGGTCCTGTGACTGCAAAACAAGCCCAAATCATCCCCCCTCCACAACTGTGTTTGACGTGTTTGTGCTGATATGCCGTGTTTGGGTTTTGGCAAACACAGCTGTGCATTACTGCCAAACATCTCCGCTTTGGTCTCATCTGTCCAAAGGACATCGCCCTAGAGGTCTTCTGGTGCGATGCAACTTTGCAAATGTAAACCCTGCTGCCACGTTCTTTTTAGAAAGAGGAAGATTTCTTCTGGGAAACCTTCCAAACAGCCATACTTGTTCAGTTTTCTTCCAATTGTACTGTCATCAACTTTAACATTTAGCATGCTTTTTTGGGGGTTTTTTTGCAGCTTCTGTGAGCATTGCACAGACGGGCCTTGGGGTGAATATGCTGGGATGTCCACTCCTGGGCATATTGGCAGCTGTCTTGAATGTTTTCCCACTTGTGAATGATGGGACTTCAAATTGTTTGGAAATGGCCTAATAACCCTTCCCAGATTGATGCGCAGCAACAATTCTTTCTCTCTGATCACTGTCTATGTCCTTCCTCTTTGGCACTGCGCTCTTTGGCAACGCTCCAGACCAGCAAACTGCCAAAACGTCTGCTTTCATAGAGGTGATCACACTCGCTGATGATCAGTTAATTAAGTGCATTTGATTAGCAGCACCTGGCTATTCCTGTGGAAGCGGTAAGGATGTACTTAATTTCTGATATTGCCCAGTATGAGTAATAAATAAATATTGCACAGTATACGGGTATTGTGCAGTTAAGCTGGGAAGTGCATGTTTGAATTCAGAGTGATTATGGCTTTGGCAAAGAAACCGTTCTTTAGTCTGTTTGTTCTGGCTTTGATGCACCTGTAGCGTCTGCCAGAAGGCAGCAGGTCAAACGGTTCAACCTGCTAAAACCTTCGAATGTACAGAGAGTGGACTTTCTATTTACCATGACTCCGTCTGGTGATATTCACTGGTGTGAAACAGGTTCTTACCGTGTGAGGTGAAGGGGGTAGGTCACTCGGGCTAGGGCCTGAGGATACAATGAAAACCTCATCGGCACCGAGGTCGAGCTCAGTCAAACCACTGCAGGAAAGATCCACATCCGCATTCTGAGACCCGTCGCCACTAGCAGTGACTACAGAAGCAGAAAGAAAAGTTTAGACAGTTCTCACCACTGAAGTTACATTTACTCCAATGCTCCACATCGATTTCTTGCCACCTCATTCTTTAGGTAACAACTTTTTGCTACTGATGATTTGATGACTCTGTCATTTAAAATGGTTCAATGAAACATTCAGGGGAGGCAATTCTTAACTCACTGTTTGTAAGCTGTGTGTTTTGTCTGTGACTGGAGCACATAGAGTGGGGCCTGTACTCCCCTGTTGTTCAAACTACTCCCAGGCTGCTTTGTGGGTTAAATGCCACAAACCCACAAATCTCTCAGCCTGGGTTCAGTCCCACTGAGGGAGCGAGAGAAGTCCAGAATCCAGCCTGTGTGCTGCTCCAAAACTAGTGCAATTTTACTTTCCACTGAAAACTCTACAGAGGGTTTCTCGTTGTTTTAATGTACAACACTCAGTTTTTAAACCAGGGCCAGTGCACAAAAGCTTGCTGAATATACTGTTTCCTCATTTTCATTTCCACAGACAGCAGTAGCTTTTTGTTTGGAATACATTAAAGCAGTTAGTGGCATGAGCAGTGATAACCATCCCAGCAAAACATGCAAATAAAAGAAAACCCAAGTAGAGATAGTCCAATTACACTGTTTAACGTACAATTTATCTCAATCGACCGCAACTGAGACACAAAACCTCAAGTCTTCACTTTTAAATTAGCGCACTTAAACTTTATCAGCACTTTCCCAGGAAACGAATTAATGGCAGATTTATATGCTTGGACATGTTGCCGTCATTCCTGAAATTATTCTCATTAATGTCTAAACATGCTATGTAGCTATAAATCTAAATGATTTATAAATGACACCCACAGTAACATGCTATTCACAGTCTTTGGGCCTGCCACAGAGCCTCTCAGTGCATTCCTCGCGACACTCATTTATACACAGTTTGATTCTGAGCACGAATGCCATTTATTTACTTATTAAATGGCCAACATCAACAATCCAATAAACTAGGATATTCACTGCGGGGGGG
>VUQJ01013624.1:5407-18474 GCA_015108635.1 Andinoacara biseriatus
TCTGGATTGATCATAATGTAGGTACAATAACACAGACTCCTAAAGATTGTTGAAAAACAGGTTATTTCATAAATCAGGCTGACTGCGCTCTGTTTACAATATAAGCAAAGACATTACACAGAAAAACACACACAAACATCAGGATCACTTTATGGCAGACGATCACTTTTTTAGCACAACACCGGCAGCTGTTGAAAGTAACTAATAAAGTTACTTTTATCTAACTTAGTTACTTCTAAAATGAGGTAATCAGTAAAGTAAGCAAGTTACTTTTTAAAGGAGTAATCAGTAATGGATTACTTTTTCAAGGTAACTGTGGCATCACCGGCACTGTTTATGTTTCTAACCTCGATGGAGAGAGTGAATCTGACAATGTAGCATAAACCTGCTGTTTGTATCATTTCTGAAATTAAAGTTAATTTAGCCTCTTAATTACTTATTTTATTCATACACTGTTCATTTAAGGAACCAGGAAGCAAGAGCTCGATGTGGTGAGCGATCCTGGATTCAGAGCGTTTGTGGCAAAACACCATCCCATGTACACCATCCCGAGTAGGAATGCTGGTGGAGAGGAGATATGTGGAGGAAAAGGAAAAGGCTGAATTACTGGCTGTTACCTGCTATTTTGTTGGCACTGGTAAACGACTTTGAACCACCCTATGGGGGGGGGGTCCTTTCCTTACAAGCCACACAGGCGAAAATATTGCAGCTGGTGGGCAGGAGCTGATGGAGGAAAGGTGAGCTGCTTGGTGGCAGATGCAGCCCTGAATATGATAGCTGTCTGCATAGCACACACCGTCACATTGATGCAACTCCTGGGCTTGATGACATCAGGTCAAGGGTTAGAAAAATTGTGACCTACTTCAGCAGGTGCAGGTGCAAATGGGCCACCAGGTCATGAAATTAATATTAGAGGTGGAAACAAGGTGGAACAGCACTTATGAGATGCTACAATGCCTCCATGAGCAGAGGCAGCAGCTCTCACAACATTACATCCAGGTTTGGCTCCTCTGACAGTGAATGAATATGAGAGGCATGTGACAGGTAACGACAGCTTACCTGTCACATGCCTCATTATGTTGTGGCTTAATTATAATATTTCCCAAACATTACTGGCTGGAGTAATGTTGTGTGGTGGCCATGCAACATTTTTCCAGCCTCCGTCACTGAGGAGGGCATTCAGTAACGCATCATTAACGTGTGACGCTAATGACACAGAAAAACCCACAATACTGATATTACTCTGATAGTTCTGATACTGGGGAGTACTCTGATGATTCTGATACTGGGGAGTACTCTGATGGTTCAAATATTAGTGTCATCAGAACTATAACCTACAATCAGCTTCGTCTAATCACCCCTTTTTCCAGGAGGTGGCGTTAATGTACGTTTGAGTTGGTTTGGGACGTAAATATGAAAGCAGAAGAAGAAGACGCTCCTCTCTCATTGGTCACGGACGGTGAACACGTAGCAAACACGGTGTGTTAGCCGGAGCGTGTTGGTGATGACTTTGCTAACTTCTAGATAACCTGTAGCTACACAAGGATGACAGACTACGCCGAAGAGCAGAGGAATGAACTGGAAGCCATAGAGGCTATCTATCCAGACTCTTTCACAGGTCTGAACTGCATCTATGTAACGTTAAGCAGGAAGGTAGAAGCTAGCTCATAGCTAGCAAGTGGACTACACGTCCTGTAGCTAGCTGGTGTTCTTGTACTTATGAAAGAGTAAATCCAGCTGTGGTTTCCGTCCGTATTTCTACTGGCACCCCACTCTGTATATGAAATTCTTGCCCAAAGTCTATTATTATTATTATTGTTATTGGTATCCAAATGGTTTATTTATTAATGTGATTACTGATTAATTATTCACAATTTTTCTGTTGCGCTATTATTGTTTTTATTTTTTCAAATATTTAGTTTTTATGCATTTTTTATACAAAAGGAGCGAATGGAAAAAAATTATCTTCAAACCCAACTTTTATTTATGATTTAACGGCATTTCTGAATTTATTATGGGTCTTTTCACCTGACCCCTAACACGCATTGTGTACATCAGACAGTCAGGCATGTGGGGAAACTATCAGCTTAATTAAAATCAAATGAAACTGGCATTATTGAATAGAGCTTGAAAAAAGAAAAAAATGAGAAATTTAAAACTGTTGTGAAACTGAAACTTGTTCAAACGAAATCAGTTTTAAGCTGAAACTTAAAATGATGCTACCATATACTTTAAATTGCTGTCCATATGTGCAATCAGCGTGTTGAAAAGCAAACAGCTGAGCTCAGACAGAATAGTTGGTATTTTTCTGCTCTTCCACACAATAGACCTCATTTACTAATATTTGCATCACAGTGATCCTACCCTGTGCAAAATTAGCATGTTTGCACACAGAATTACTGTGTGTGTACACTCAGGCTGAAATAATGGGAGTACTGAATATAGTTTCCCTGAGACGCTCAGTGTGGCTCAAGTAAAAAAAGCTTGGAATCAAAATTGATATGAAAAAGACTAACAGACTAGAAATAAGACAGCTGTGGGCGAGGACCATGTAATCCGTCAGCTCCAGATGGGAAACTCACTGCAATTAAGAAAAAAATCCAGATTCTCCAGCATCCATGGAGGAGTGCAAAGAAATGAATCTGTTAGTCGATACTGTGAGTCTGCATATCGGCAGGAGATTGACCGGCTGGTCCTCTGGTGCGGTCAAAACAACGTAGAGCTGAACACACAAAAGACTGTAGAGATGACAGTGGATTTTAAAAGGAAACCCTCTTCACTGCTCCATCAGCATATTTAACAGCACCATGTCTACCATGGAGACCTTTAGGTTCTTGGAAACTATTATTTCCAGCGACCTAAAGTGGGAGGCCAACACCAACTCCATCCTCAAAAAGGATGTACTTTCTGCGGGGTCTGCCACAGGAGCTGATGACAGTTCTGCTCTGCAGTCACTGAAACTGTCCTGAGCACATCAGGGTGGTTCGGTTCAGCCACAAAACAGGACACATGCAGATTACAAAGGGTGGTGGATAGAGCAGCAAAAATCATAGGTGCTCCTTTGCCCACCCGCCAGGACTTATTTATTAAAAAGTTAATGCCTGTTTTCTTTAAATGCTTCTTTTTTTATTGTAATTCTGAGCATTTTGTGGCTTACAGTGTTTTGGAAAACTGTGAATAATCACCAACAGGCAATAATTAAAAAAAAAAAAGACTGTTTTGGTGGTGGTAGTAGTATTTGTAGTAGTATTTGTTTTAAAGACTTGTTTAAATTCCTCCGGCTATTTGTTCACTCACATGTTCAGAGGGACTAATAATTTTTTTCCTAAAGTACAGATTTATGTGAGAAACCTGCGTATGCACAGTTCTGCATGGATTTGTACAATCACCCTGTTATTAACTGAGGCTCAATGAGACTTTATAGCAGGAGCCTCTGAGTGTCTGCTCTCCCATTGACTCCAATAGTAAGGCTCCTCTCCTTTGAGCAAAGAGGAACTTTTAAAACTATGATTTCTTGTTTTACACAGTTTAACTGTCTTGTTAAACTATCCTGTGTGGATAGTCAACATCTTCCATGCGAACTAGCAAACAGCAATTCCAAGGAGATTTTCTGTGCTGCATCCTCTCAGTGTCTAATTTGACTCAGGGACTGCCAGCCGCCACATTTTACTGCACAAATCTTTGAGTTTTTTTATTCAACCAGCAGGTTGGATAAATAGTCGACACTCCGCCTCAGTTATTATGAACTGACATTGGGAATGACCCTGAAGGATCTTTGGGTGGTGCTCCAGTTGGCTTATTAGCAGTTTTACCCTTTTAAAGTGAACTCTATCACACAAAGTATGTAGCAGTGATCGGAATACTAGATTAATTAGAGATTATTATACTGTACTGGTAAGTAGCATTTTCTCTGAGGTTAATTAACATATTAAGACATAAGTAGGTGTTGTTGTTCTACAGAAAGTCCAATGAGCTTTCAGATTTACATCATGGGCCATGAGAGTTTTTTAAACTGCTGTCTGTAAGTGAATGCAATTCAAACTGTAGGAAATGATGTTACTAATCTGTGTGTTCTTGCAGTGCTCTCAGAAGATCCCACCAGCTTCACGATTACGGTCACGTCAGATGTCGGGGAGAACGGTGAAAGTAAGAAACTAAGAAATACTTTTTGTCTGAGTAATAATAATTATTAAAAACATGCTGAGGTCTGTTTGAAATTAACTGCTCGTTGGAAGTTTTAATGTGGGCGGCGCAGCGGTGTGGTGGTTAGCACTGTTGCCTCACAGAAGAAGGTCCTGGGCTCGATTCCACCGTGGCTCGGGCCTCTCTGTGTGGAGGTTGCATGCTCTCTGTGTGGGTTCTCTGAGGGTTCCTCCCACAGTCCAAAGTCATGTACTTAGCGGCTTGAGTTGCCTCAAAGCTGAGCTACTTCCTCATACAGCTGCCACGCTCGGCCTGTCCGGACCCATCAGCTGCCTCCACAACCCCACGAGTGAACCAAGCTTGATAGAACTCCTTCAGATTAATGGCTCCCTTGGAGGAGCTCAATGCTCAAATGGTGCTCAACACCAGGTCTGTCCAGCACCCCCGTCACAGCCTCGGAGAACTCATGATCAGTTGGTGATGCCATCCAGCTGCAGGGCTAATAATGCAATTACAAAATGGATCATTGACCTGCACCCCAGGGCGTCCTGGTTCCAAGTAAACTTATGAACACACCAAAGTTCAAACATTGTTTCATTATGAACAAACTGTGTGCAGGTTCAGCTTCCTCCCAGTCACACCCTGTCACGCTGTTGTTTGTTGATGTCTCCAGCAGGGGCACCTTAAAGCACCCCCCCCTCCCCCCAGGGGAGCCTGGGTACACTGTACTGTCAGTCGGTGCAGGGAAGCGGTCCTCTCAGTCACCCACCCAGTGTACAGGCCCGGAGCTGGGGGGATACAGACACACCCTCCATATTTCACTTTACATGAAGCTAGAATAAATTAATTACAAGTTTACCTTTTTATGATTAAATAATGAAAAAATATTCATTAAAAGGTTTCATGATATTCTAATCCAGTGGTTCCCAAAGTGTGGGCCGCAGCAATAACAGAGATTCAGTTTGAAATTACTCACAAGTAATATGTAACTATGCATGTAGTTACATATTTACACGATGTATTCATCATATATAAAGTGTATTAAAACTGGTTATAGGAGGTGGTTACTGCTCTGTGTGTCCCGGGGGGGTCACACATTGGCATGAACACTCTGACTGGGTCGTATTAGCAGTTTCTGACCAACAGCCTGTGAAGTTTGTTTAAATCTCACTTTGAAGGAAATGCATCAGTTTGTTTTATGAAGTGAAGAAAAGTTTCACAGGCCGGCACCATCTTTGGGAACCACTGCTCTAATCTTTTGAGATGCACGAGTCAAGTTTGATAGCATGAGCTCTCTGTGGTCTTTTTGCAGCCGTGGAAACAACTTTAAAGTTTACGTATGTAGAAAAGTACCCAGACGAGCCCCCGCTGTGGGAGATCTACGCCCAGGAGAACCTGGAGGAGAGCGACACAGAAGACATCCTCACCCTATTGCAACAGCAGGTTTGTCAGTTTATTTGGGCGGTTGTGGGTCAGGTGCACTTGGCTATGGTTAAAGTAACATTGTAATCACATTTTAAAGTCTTTGGATCCATACAAATAACATAATACAGTCTGTGGTCATTGAACTGTATGAGACAAGATGTAGACTAATTCAAAAGTCGATGCAGCATTTAAGATGATGGTTTTATGCAAGTAATATTTTTATTGTAACTCCAAAGTTTATCTGACAGAAGTTGTATGAGGGTCATGTTACCTCAATTTAACGCCTGACCACTGCAGATTTGCTGGGGAGGCAAATGGGTAAAGATGCACTCAATAGAAAATGTGCAAAATATCATTAAAATAACTGAGGTGGGGGGTGTTTTACTAGCATTGCATTCTGTAGGAAGCTGCTTGAGCTAGTAACTGTGTTTCTCTGGGGACTCTCACATTCTGAATATGGACTCTGAGGTAACAAAGCGACGAATGCTTCAAGTCCCTAAAATATGTCAATAAAAACACAAGTAGGAGGTAATATTTTGTTTGGAGCTTAGTCCCTGTAGTTGACCCCGTGCAGGGTTCGAGCCCGCGCTGCTATCTAGCTTTCTGATGCTAACCACCCCCACCCCTCTCAAACACACGGGGCTGAATCGTTTTCTGCTGCAGTCCCGATGTCGCCCTGTACGGAATCCAGAGGAGCTTTTTAGCATATGATCATCTTCTGTCTGCCCGTCTGTGGGATGATCTTTGCTGTTCAAGCATTAAATTCATATTCCTGGATGTTTTTCTACTCTTTGGCTGTATTTAGTTATTTCAGCCATCCAGCATTTTGCAACAGAAAATTATTCTTTTTAAAGCAGTTTATCATCATTTAGCACTATTTAGTTGTTTAACATGTGGCCTCAGCTCTCTGTAGCTGAGGCATTATGACCCTGTTGGCCGTCCTGCTGTAGGAGGTTCGTCGCCATGACCAAGAATATAAATCGACACTGAGATCATGACTGACCAATCGCTCTCCATCTCCTTATCGGTGCCTTCCTGTTGCAAATATATGAACCAGTGGAGGTGTAGTAGGGCTCCAGTCAATCAAATTTTGACTGTCAACAATGTGTGTTTATGTTCACTCTGCAGGCAGAAGAAAACTTGGGTATGGTGATGATCTTCACCCTGGTGACAGCTGTTCAAGAGAAACTAAATGCAATTGTGGATTTGATGAAAAATAGGCAAGAAGAGGAAAAGCGTCGGAAAGAGCGAGAGGCCGAGGAAGCTGAGAAGGTGGAATCAAGACTTCTGATTGTTTTTACTCTCAGCGTCTGCATTCGAGCCAATAGGTTCAGTGTTGAGTGATGCATGTAGTCACTGCAGGTGTGCACGTGTTCCACAGGTGGCTTTCCAGGGCACCGTGGTAACCATTGAAAACTTCCTTTCGTGGAAAGCCAACTTTGAGCTGGAGATGGCTGAGCTGAGGAGAAAAAGGCAGAAAGAGGAGGAGCAGGCAGGAAAACCCAAACTGACAGGTAACCGGTGTTCCTCGAACACACACCTCTGTCAGCGTTAACCACACACACGTTTAGACTGAAGACGGTGTAATCTGTTCATCACCAGGTAAACAGCTGTTCGAGAGAGACCACAACCTGGACACATCTGACATTCAGTTCCTTGAAGACGGTAAGGAGCGCCCGAGCCTGTCTGAGAACTTGTTTCTTCTCCTTAGAAGGAATCAAGTGTTTTTAGGACGTTTCAGAGGAAAGTGTGTGTCTGTGGGCCTCGATCGGATCAAATACAAAAATCTACAATCTGAAAATGGCTTTAAAAAGAAAAAGTAAGCTTATGGTTCCATTTTCCACGTGCGTGTTTATATCGATGAGGATAAAATTCCTTAGAAAGCATAAATTATTTTTATTTTATTTGAGAGAAAACCAAATTTCCAGGGTCAGAATAGCCTGAAAAACTGACCTTTTCATTGAGCCGTAGCACAAACCGCTGCTGTGCACTGATGAACTCTGTAATGCTCAAAGAAAAAAAATTGTTAATTCTCACAAAGCAGGAGATGGAGAAGTTATCCCAGTATTTCCAGTATCAGCGTGCAGAACAAGCCTGGCAGAGGTTAGATTGAAAGACTCTGCAGCGAGAAGTAGAAAAATGTCCCCAGAACATCTGCCAAGATGCTAGTGTGACGCATCCTTCTCAGATATGCTCTCCAGGATCCGTCTCCAGCCTTGGTGGGGTTCTCATATTGTTCCCCTGCTACTGAGAGCACACCTTGGATGGTTCAGTGGAGAACGTGTGTTATTCTCTGTGGTGTACCTCTTCAGCAGTCTCCAAGGCCTCAGGTATGGAGCTGTGATAGCCGGCCTCCACACTGCCTTGATCTTCGTCTCTAGTCTTGATTTCAATGGAGGGTGCTGCTCCTTATCTCCAAGCACCTCGAGGATCGCTGCTGCAGGTTAGTTAGGGCTGTGCAATTAATCAAACAGGCTCTGCAGGGATGCTCCTAGGCAGGAGCCGTAAACCCTCTGAATTCACCCGTCTCTCCTTCACCCTGGTCTCATGGCTCAGGTGTGACATCAAACTGCAGCTTGGCACATCAAATCTTTTATGAATTTTTATCGACCATCAGCACGACCTGAGTGCACAGAGAAAAGCATAAAATCTAAAGAATTCATAAGAATTCAAAATGAGCACCAAAAAGCTCCAAGTGTTTTGATTGTATGAGGTTTCTTCTAACACACTGCCATTGTTCCTGTGCAGCTGGAAACAGTGTTGAAGTGGACGAGTCACTATTCCAGGACATCGAGGACTTGGACTTGGATGAGAATGACCCGGACTTTGACCCCATAGAGATGGGCAGCGATGAAGACTAAAAGACGAGCAGCACTCTGGACTGCAAGGACTTGTGGGATCACGCTGCTCCTGTCCTGGACAGGATCTTCAGACCATTAAGGACGCATGCATTTATTTTGAAAAGACTCTGAGTGGATGGAGAGGAAATAAAATTAAACACAACAATTAGTGTTCGTTTCAGCTGCTCGAAGAGTTCAAACTGTCATAAAGATGTTTGTCCTCTGAGCCGTTTCTTGGAGGTGGTGTCAGTGATTGTGTGTCCAGGAGGGGGCAGTAAATACCTGCTGTGGTCTTTGCTGAGGTTAAGAGAACTACATTAACACAGTCACCTGATTTCCACAAAAATTGGGCTATTTTTCAATATGCAATTAAAATTCTGTGACATAAATTCATGTGAACCTTCATTTAACTGACAGCAGTAAAGTAGTTGAATTAATCATACGTTAATCATGTATTAATAGTATTTTTAATCTAATTTGATGACTGCAGCACTCAGAAAAACTTTTCCTTTAAATGATCATTTACACCTGGACCTGAGGGAAAGCGGTGTGGGACACACACACACACACACATGCTTGGTTGGTTTATTCATCCCATATTTGGGAAATTCGTTTGTTGCAGCAGGTAAAATAATAATTTTATTGTCATGAGAAAAAATTAAATGGCTGATTAGATGACTGCTCTACCGTAGGATTCTTCTGCTCCATGAAGAACAATGGAAGGAGGTGTTTAGGACTGCCTGGAATACAGAATCCTAAATTATATCAGTTCTATCCAGGAGGATGCCGAGGCAGCAACATCCTCCTGTTTGGGGACTCCTGCAGGGTCACCAAACAGGAAACAGCTGATGGTCTCCATTAAAGATGGAGAACAACCCAAAACCAAGTGATTAAGTGGGGGTGACTGTGGCTCATGAGGTGGAGGAGGTCCCCGACTAATCTGAAGGTTGGTGGTTCAATTCCTGGCTGCTCCAGCCTGCATGCCAAAGTATCCTTGGGCAAGAACCCCAAGCTGCTCTCTGATGCAGCCGTTGGAGTGTGAATGAGTGTGGACGTTAGATAGGAAGGACTTTGAGTAGAAAAGCACTATATTAGAACTTGTCCACTTAAGTCAAACGATTGAAGCTTTCAACACTTCAGGAAACTTAATTTCACATGATTATTCAATTTTTAAAAAATCCTTTAAAGCTTCTAACTGAAGCAATTTAATTGACACCACAACAGCAGCTTCAAGGTGCTTTCTGTTATAAGGTAAAGACCCTGCAACAATACAGAGAAAACTCAGACGACCCCCTGTGAGCAGCACTCGGTGACAGTGGGAAGGAAAAACTCCATTTTAACAGGAAGAAACCTCCAGCAGAACCAGGACGCTGTCACACAACCAGTTGGGGTTGAGGAGAGGGAGACAGATTAATAATAACTAATGATTAAATGCGGGGGGGGGGGGGGGTGATCTCAACCAAAGTTGTTTTTTTCACTGTGGGCTACAAGAGACTTTATTACTACTAACTGTTGGTACCTACAAGGATGAAAGGCCAACACAACAGGTTCTCAGAGCATCAGTGTTTAATATCAGAAACATAATCATAATATTGGCCAATATCAACCTGTTGCTAATCATACAGTGTTTCACAGTTAATGGAATAACCACTGCCTCAAACAGCAATGCTTCAACACAGCATCCTTCAGGAATATAAATACAAACCAGTGTATTTGTATGAATATATCAGGGATGTTGTTCTCTTTCAGTACACATGAATATGAAGACTAACACTGTTAAAAGAATCAGCTGCAGAGGTGAAGTCATAAATAGGTTTATTATCTCAAAGTGACGACCCCAACAAAACAGCCTTCATCAAACTGAAGGGACTTCGCTTTATAGCTACCAACACACAGCGAGAATCTCAGCGGTCCCGGGTTCGATTCCACCTCGGCCTGGCCTCTCTGTGTGGACTTTGCATGTTCTCCCTGAGTCTGCGTGGGTTCCCTCCCACAGCCCAAAGACCTGCACTGACTGGGGTCAGGTTAACTGGTCACTCTAAATTACCCACAGGTGTGTCATTGTGTGTCTGTGTTGGTCCTGAGACAGGCTGGCGACCTGTACAGGTGTACCCCACCTCTCACCCTGTGTCAGCTGGGATAGGCTCCAGAATAAGTGGAAGATGATGGATACTTACCAACACTATACTACTGCATTACTGTGTACTACATGAATGTGATTTCAGTACTTCCTTCATAAGAACTTCACAGTGCGAATCACATCTACCTGAATCTGCATCAAGGTTCCCAGCAGAGAATTACATTGTTACAACATGATTGTAACATTGTTAATCTGTCAGTGGTTTTAATGTAATGTTAATATACTCGCATTAATGTAGCAGTTTTCTTTACTCACCACTCACAGTGTTTTATCCTACATGTTAAGCACACATTCATACAGTTTGTTGTGTCCCCTTTAACAAAGCCGGAGGAAATCACACCAGCTCGACGGAGAGTTTTCCTCATTTGCTACAAATCCAAGGTCACACTTCCTTTCACTGCAGCGGGAAACTCAACGTGTGTACACTTCATATTCTGCTTAGAAGTATAATGGTATCTATAGGTAATCTGATTACTGTAAAAACCTCACTGTGAGGGTCACCTTACAGAAGCTGTTCTTTGCATATTAATATTGATGTTGTGTAACCCAGGATGTGTCTGCTGGCAAACAGCAGCAAGGTGTGAAGTGTGACCTAAACTCAAGTGTGAAAGGACAGCAGTGTGGCAGAGCAGGGATCGTCCCAGAGAAACGACAAAGGAAAGTCCTTCATCTCTCTGTGGAAGAGGTCATCAAACCTCTCGTTCTGGGCTACCGTGAAGTGATTCTTCCAGTCCCCGATGGTACCTGATGGAACGACACACAAAGCACCACGAGTCAGCACACAAACTGCTTCACACCACTTCTTGTATAAGGAGCAGCACTAAACTGTAATACGAGCAGCCAGCAGGAAGTGCCTGCGAGCTCCGCCCCCCAGCTTCCTGTTAACAGTGGAGAGCATTAGGAGAAGTGAGGAGGATGGATGGAACGTCACTCCTCATGATGACCTCACAGAATCACCAGTTCGTCTTCTTCACATTATTATTCACATGGAGGATTTGGACCCATGCTAACATGCTAACAGCACAGCTTTCTGCTTAACATGTTCATATCCCTGCCAACAGGGACCTAATTAATGAGCAGTGATAAATATTAGAGGAAAAAACAAACTGTTCAGTGTTTTTAATAGCTGCAAACATCTGTGAGAGGAACTCAAGCCTTTCATTGTATTTATTGTATATGTCAAATATAATAATAAGAAATTGCAGCCCTGCTGGCTGCATATAAAGCTGCTGCTGTGGGAAAACTCGGAGTTAACGGCCTGTTTTCCCACATGACTGATGGAGACCTTTAATGCTGCTAATGTTGGTGGAGCGCTCCGCTCACCTGGAGACACCTGGCTCAGGTGTCTCCAGGTGAGCGGAGCGCAAATTTGTCGCTTCGATGCTTCGTTTAGGCTCTGCGGCTCGCAGAGCCTAAACGAAGCATCGAAGCGACAAATTAGCGTCGAGGATTTTTCTAATCGAATTATTGGAGTTACTCGAGGAATCGCTGCGGCCCTGCTATAGTGCCAATGACCTTTTGAACACACCTTTTCTCATAAATCTTCCCATCTGGTGGCTGAACAGGTGACTGGGCACGTGCTCGTAGCTGGCCTGAGGGATCTTCCTCATGTTTTCAAAGGTGCTGTGTGTCACCACACTGGCCAGCTGCTCAGCACCCAGATCTTTGCCCAGGAACACGGAGATCCTCTCCACGGCTGACTTCAAGTCCTGCAGAGAGACACAGTAACGTGGGCTAAAAACCGTAGTTTCAGACCATTTATACATTTAGGTCTGGAGTGTTGTGCAAAAGTCTTGAGCCACCCCTCTCTTTTCAGTCCAGTCTTTGTACAGGGGATTTTATTTGTGTTAAACCGCTTAATCCTGACCTGTGACTCACTGAAGCATCAAAAAGGAACTGAGTGTTGTCTCTACACATAACGGGAAACTTAGCAAAGAACTCATTTCAAACTGTGCAGTCTGTCACAGAAATACAGCATTTGTTCCCATTTCTTTAGTAAAATCTATGAAAAATGCAAAATATAACAGCTTGACAGGCATAAAATTAGTATTGTGATCATAGCTCTATATGCCAAGAAAATCTGGCATATTTTGGGACAGTGTTCCTAAAAAATGTGAGGAAACTGGAGACGTAGAAAACAAAACAAGTGTCAGGCCTAAGAAATGATCTCCAGCAGCTGAACAGCATCAGAAAGTCATCCAGGAAACCCGACACCTACAGTGTGGACAAAAAACCCACAAAGATGATGAAATAACTCAAAACTGACCAAATTAATAAGAAATAAAAATTACTGAAAACTACCTGATGAAAATCAGACATTGCTTTTGAATTGTGGTTCAAAACAATAACTTTAAAAAACAAACTAATGAAACCAGCCTGGACAAAAAGGTTGGTCCCTTTAACTGCAGATGTTCTGCAGGAGTTAGATCAGGGCTCCAGTCCAGTGTTCTTATGATCCTGTTGGAGGACTGAGGCGGCTTTCTGACACCAGGCAGCACATTTTGCTCCAGAATCCCTCG
>VUQJ01013626.1:17423-29359 GCA_015108635.1 Andinoacara biseriatus
TCTCAGACTGCTGGATTACTTGTGGAACCAGCTCCCAGCTTTGATTCAGGAGACAGACACCCTCTCTATTTTTAAGATTAGGCTTAAAACTTTCCTTTTTGATAGAGTTTATAGTTAGTGTTGGATCAGGTGACCCTGAACCCCTTCCTTAGCTATGCTGCAATAGGCCTAGGCTGCTGGGGGGGGGGGGGTACCATTTCACTCTGTTTATACCCCATTCTGCATTTAATCAGAAGAAGAAGAAGAAACACCCTTTATTGTCCCACAGTGGGGAAATTTGGGTGTAATCACTAGTTATTATTAATCTCTGGCTCTCTTCCACAGCATGTCTGTTGTCCTGTATCCTTCCTCTCACCCCCTACCAGTCCCAGCAGATGGCTGCCCCTCCCTGATCCTGGTTCTGCTGTTCGTCCTGTTAAAAGGAGTTGTTCCTTCCCACTGTCACCAAGTGCTGCTCATAGGGGGTCGTTTTGATATTTTGGTTTTCTCTGAATTGACTCTGTGCTGAGAATTTTTTTTGGCAATAATTAAATTAAATCAATACATTTGTTGTGGCAATCAAGGAAATAGTAAAGTAATTCTTCTATGAGATATTTAGAAGAAATCTCTTTTGCTGCGGGACTCACCGGCAGTCTTCTGCTTCTTCACAGGGTGCTGGCTGGAGGGAGGACCCTGCAGTCCTGATGCCATGACAACCTGAGCTGTGGACACAGAAATAACAGCTGGAGTACCCTGCGTTGCCCTGGAAACAGCAGCAGTGGATTTCTTGATGACCTTCTTTGGACTGTCAGAAGAAGCAGGCAGAGCTCCATCTTCATAGAGTTTCCTCTTCACGGTGCTCTTTGTCAAACTGCTGAAGGAAAGACGAGAGCTAAGCTGACTTTCATGCTGGTAGCAGGTCACACTGGTTAGTCTGTCTGTACATGATGTTCTCTTTCCCAAAATTAACACAGGACATGAGCCTGTGTTGCAAGTCAAACCTCACACATTGAGAACACTTTGTTATGATGTATATTCCTGCAATGCTGCTGGAAACTGCCTGAGTTGATGGCAGCCCTCTGCCATTAAAATAAATAAAATAAAATAAAATAAAAAGCCCGGCAACATTTTGTTGACTTACAAAAGTTGTGTGATCGATTGAAAAGTGTAAGTTTAGCAGACGTTTATTGTACCGAAAACAACCCAAACTGCAGAATGACGTGTGTACTTTAAAGACCTGTTAATAATTCATCAATCTAACTGAGTCATTTAAAAGTGGGCTACAGTGAGCTGAACAGGTTTCCTCTAAACTCTGCAGTTTTAGCTATTTCAGCAATTATCTATTTCATATTTTTTTAAATGTGCATCTGCTTCATTTCTGGTTTGGTGATAGGAACAAAAATGATGTTTCTATGTAAATTATATCTGAGCTCAAATTTGTAATCTTGGCATAAATGATCCAAAACATAAATTCCGGATTGTTAGATTATTTCAAACTGAACTCAGTATTTGAAATCCAATAAATAATTTATTAATAAATGTATAAAGTGGAGCTCATGCATCGAGTGCAGTTTGTGTTTTGTCCTCGTCTCTCTGTGCTCCTCTTCTCTCTCTTCCTTCCCTTCAACCCCCAACGTGTCCCGGCACATGGCTGCCCCGCCCTCATCCTGGTTCTCCCAGAGGCCTCTTCCTGTTAAAAGGGAGCTCTTCCTTCCCACTGTTGCTAAATGCTTGCTTATAGGGACTATCTAATTCTTGAAGTTTTGGCTTTACTATTAGGGCCTTTACCCTGCTATTTAAAGCAGTGAGTTCTCAGTATAGTAGTTTACACATTCACCTGTCACACAAAATCTCCCCCAACTGAGATCAAGAGGAAACACAAACTCCTTTGGAGGTTGTGTTAAGAAGAGCACCCGGTGTAAAAATCTGCCAAATCAAATATGCAGATCCATCTGCTGCAATATATGAAGCACACTGAGATCAGTGCTGACAGCTGGTGCTGTTTACATAAAATTCAAATCCATAGAAATAATGTGTTTTATTTAAAATTAGTATAAATGGGTTTTTTTTGGTTCCAACAGAAATTCAGGTCAAATACTCAGAGCTAAAGTCTACAGTTTTTATATGATTATAGATAAATCATCATTATACACGGAGTGTGCGTGTGTGTGTGTGTGTGTGTGTGTGTGGTGTGTGTGGTGTTACCTTGCGGGACTGGACTCTGCCACTGGGTGAAGCTGCATGGTGAGTTCTCCTAGTTTGGTGAAGGCAGCTCCTGCTGCAGAGAAGATCTCCCCCACCTGTGCCACACCGGGAAGGACAGAGGCGGACAGTTATAGCGACTGTACTGTAACGCGCTGCCTCCGGTATGGAAGCTGTTTGTGGCACACTGAGCCTGCAGGCGCTCAGATTCAGCAGTGTTACTGATGCTGGGGGAGAGGCCTGGCAGGAGAGGATGGAGTCAAAGCCTCAGGCAAACATGAGAGGACCACACAAACCTGGAAGCACTGATTCCCCATCACTGGACCACAGGGACCAGAACCAACATGTCGGCGGGGATCGCCATATACTTTTAACGTCTGTGAACATGCTTTGCGGTAAATATGTATGCTAAACTTAAACAAAAATGTTACACTGTTTCAGCTGAGGTATGAGACTTTGCGATATCCAAGCTGTGGGGGATTTCGGAGGTTCTCGGATGTATCCACGGCCTCCCACTGACGGAGTTTGGGCCCCGGCGCTCAGTGCGCGGCTGCCGGCGGGAGCAGCGGGACGCACACCGGAGCGTTTAGGTACAAGCAAGGACAAGATACTATGCGCATACTGTATAGTACTATGCGCATACTGTATAGTACTATGTGCATACTGTATAGTACATGCTATAAGTTCCTGTGTCAGACTGACTTACTTTAGTGGAAGCTGAGGTCATGTTGCTGATCACTCAGGGTTACAGCTGCTAAGATGCTAACAGTGCAGCACGGAGCATCCGGTGCTCACAGCGCCCTGCAGCCAGAAACCAGCCGTCCGCGGATTTCACGATCGGAGCCTGGGCACGGCTGTCTGCATAACGATACTAACGCTTTTTCTCCACCATCAACCTGTTATCACCCACTACAGACAGACAGACAGACAGACAGACAGCAGCTCGGAGCGGGACGGCTCATGCTGGCTTCAGGGTCCACTCGTAAATGTCCCTTTCAAAAACTGAGTGTGGCCAGAGTTTGAGAAAACGTTTTCATAATGTTACTCTGGGTTAAAAGGTTCTCGCCTTGAGGCGGCTGTTTGTTGGGATTTTACGCTGTACACTTGCACAGTTAGAGTGGGTGAGTGTGTGAGTTCAGGGTGGTGGTGATTGCTCTGGCGAAGAAACTGGAAACAGGCAGGGATTCATTTTGCTGCGTGTAAGCGGGAAATTCCCGACAGCATTTGAACGCAGCCTAGTAGGTAGACGATTGCGAGGGAAAGTCATGTGCATAGGAACATCGCGGTCACGTGATTTATTTCCCAGGTTGTGACTCGTATTTAGGCGTTTCCACCCGCTGCAGGTGTTCCGCTGTTGTTACAGTAAGTTGTGAAGCCCAAACGCGTCGTGCGGTGTGCTGAACGAAGGCCTCCGATATCTCGGTCTGCGATCTAACCCGCAGGCTCACAGTCACGTGACTGAAGGCTGCCGCCGTGGACAGTAGAGGCTCTGAGAGGAACACAGCAGAATCATGCGTGGGCTCATCTGTGGACCTAAACTCGCAGCGTGTGGGGTCGTGTTGAGCATATGGGGCGTGATCATGTTGGTAAGTGTGGCTCTTTGGCGTCGTTTGCTAAGAATGTTTCTGAGTGAGGCAGCTCGTCCTGGGAGCTTAAAGCAGCTGTACGCACGCATATGGCTTGGAATAAACATCATTAATTACCGGCCTGGTTCTTACAACATGAGCACACTTCATGCAGCATGTCTCATTCACACACATTCATAGAAGCACTTCTTTCTATGCTTAAGTCCTTTCTAACATTCACACTCTGATACACACATCTGGAGCAACTCCGGCTTCAGTGTCTCGCCCAAGGGTGCTTTGGCATGCAGACTGGAACAGCCAGGTATCGAACCACCAGCCTGCTCTCCTTTCTGAGCCACAGCCACCCCAAAGGGTCGGTGTTAGGGTTAGTAGGGCAGCAGGTCAGAGGTCAGTAAAACTGCTTATGCAGCCTGAGCATGGAATGAGCTCCGGAAACACTCCCACTTTTGGAATACCTAAAAGTTTTTATAAACTGTCCTGAAGGAAACATGATCTGTACCTTGATGTCGAGCTGGTGTGACTTGTATCCTCTTCTAAAAGGTTATTTTTGTATATCAGTGAAGAAATGCTGAAAACAAACTGCATGTTGTGAAAAAAAAGAGCTGCACTTAAAGAGAACGAATGGCTTTTAATATTTTTGTCACAGACGTGTGACTACAGATACAGAACTGACTTTGTTCCATGTTGTTGCTAATAATATATTACGAGTCACTGTGAGCCATTGTTTGACCTCTGAAATATGGCTTCTCTCTCTCAGGCCATGCTGGGGATTTTCTTCACGATGCATTCAGCAGTGCTGATTGAGGATTTGCCTTTGACAGACAATGACACCTTTAAAGAGTAAGACTTCTGCTGGCACACATCACTGCCTGTCTGTCTGAGCTGGACTGATGCACTGTGCTCCTCTGGGGTGTCTGCAGTGGTCAGTATCTTTCAAAAGTGGTCCACGGAGGGAAGAGCGGTGAACCGGCGACAGCGTCATGGGCGGCTGAGGCTCACTGACGCACGTTGGGGAGCGAAGGCTGGCCCGTGTGGCTGCTGCCTTTCAGGGCAAACGATTCCTGCTGCCTTCAGCGTGCATGTTTTCACAAACTCACGTGGCTCTGCTGCTGATGCTATTTCGCTAGCTTTCGCTGCTACGTAACCGATCTCTCAGTAGCAGGTCTCGCTACCATCTTGCAAACCTTCCCTTTCAATCTTGTTGCTGAATGAAGTATCACCGCTGCTCCTTTCACCTACATGTCCACTGAAATCTGCTCTAATCACCACTCTCCACCTCCTGGGGACTCCATCTTTATCCAACTTACTCCAGAATTCCTTTTTCCTCTTCAGGCTTCCATCCAGTGGCCGTACTCACTGACTCCCTTTGATTTCCAGCTTGTAACTCTGACACTCTCCTCACCCCCACAGCAATATTTACCTGGTCTCCTTTCAAGATTCCTCCTACTCCATTTCACTTCCTGTTCTCATTTATGCCATTGAAGAACATTTTGAATGTCTGTCGATGCTCTCGGCCTTGCTTTCCTTCCGCGTGGTTTCCTCCTATATCTCCCTTCCTTCTCTCCATAGTGTCAGCTCTCTCACCTCCACATTCCTTCTGTCTCCTGACTTGTCCGCCTGTCCTCTTCCTTTGTCCAGCAGCAGCATTATAAAGTCCTGATGTGGTGCCCATATATCTGATGAAGGTTTGATAGACTGTGATTTAGTAAATGTTTAACAGTAAGTGTAATTTCTTTTCAGTGACGTATGAAACGAGGGACTCTAAATGCATCGTTTCCATCTATTCCCTCAGTTCGACCACTCCTCAGAAGGTCTATGATCTGTACCAAAAGGTGGGCTACAACTGCTTCATAGCAGCTGCTGTGTATGTGCTGTGTGGCGCGTTCTCCTGGTGCCAGATGAGGCTCAATAAGCAGAAGGTGAGGTCTTTTTGAATTTAAAGCTTCTGACCTTTTACTTTGCAAGACAGTTAAACTTTTATGAGCTTCACAAGATCACGATTATAAGAGACTTGATCTTGTCAAGTTTGCCTGTAAGGTCACAGCTGCAGGCCTGGAATGATAGATGGGAGTTATTCCATGAGAAATCCATGTGACCCTCTCAGGAATCTGCAGGTTTTTTTGTTTTGCACATTAACAGTTAGGCAGCATGGTGGCGTGGTGGTTAGCGCTGCTGCCTCACAGCAACAAGGTCCTAGGTTCGATTCCGCCTTGGCCAGGGCCTTTCTGTGTGGAGCTTGCATGTTCTCCGGGTACTCCGGTTTCCTCCTACAGTCCAAAGACATGCAGTTACTGAGGTCAGATAAATTGGCCGTAGGTGCGAGTGTAATTGGCTTTCTGTCTCTGTGTTAGCTGGCGACCTGTACAGGGTGCACAGCCTCGCCCTGTCACAGCTGGGATAGGATCCAGCCCTGAGCAGGATAAGCAGAAGAGGATGGATGGACATTAACTTAGTGTTTCCTATGATGGTTACTCATTTCTTATCCTGTCTGTTCTGGTCGCTCCCCTCTTTAGTCAGTGCCACCGTTTCCAGGTCTCACTACCATCTTGTGAACCTTTCCTTTGCTGCTGTCCTTCTGTCACAAATCACTCCTGACACTCTTCTCCACCCACTCCACCCTGCCTGCAATTCAGTTCAGTTTTATTTATATAGCTCCAAATCACAACAAACAATCTTTATATTGTAAAGACAATAATTACAGAGAAAACCCAACAGTCAAAACGACCCCCTATGAGCAGCACTTGGTGACAGTGGGAAGGAAAAACTCCCTTTAAACAGGAAGAAAGCTCCAGCAGAACCAGGCTGCACTCTCTTCTTCACCTCACTTGTGCACTGGTTGACCCCAGGTATTTAAATCCATCATCTTCACTGTGCACACCTGTCTCCCCCTCGTTCACACGCAGGTTTTACACCAACAAGTTTGCCTAATATGAGTGTGCACTGCTTGTTATGTCTATGGCCAAAATGTCTAGTAAACATACAAATCATGGTATTATTTCTGCATGATCAGCAGTTTACTGTCACACTAAACTGTATATTGGTACATTTCTTTTAATCCATCTGCATCCGTTTAACTTTTAACCTGATGGATTGATGCAATATTTGGTCCCGCTTCTCATTTCTCCTCTTGTGTTGTTGTTGTTGTTGTTGTTGTTTAGGAGTATTTTGTGCACTAGCGCCACCTGGTGGACAGAAGCACTCTCTGCCAAGAGGAGGACGGGCGCTGATTCTCAGCTGTTCTTTAATCACAACCTCAGGATTTCAATGACCGCATCAAATCTGCAGGGACTGGACGCTGCGTGACGTTGGCATTTTAAATCAAAGTAACTCTACCTCTGATTACAAGTGCTTATTTCATTAAAACTTCCTACAACTACACGAGCAGCATGAAGTCTGTAAAACATTTTTGTTAAGGGAATATGTTTGTGATCAGTGTCGGTGTTTGTGTTGAACATTAAATGATTCATTTCTGTCTGAATGGGGCCTCTTATTGCGTTTTTCTGTCCACTGGAGGACGTCCTGCTGTTGCTGCTAATCAGACTCATTGTATCCAGCGGGAACGTCGTAGTAACAGCGACCCACTCTTCACTGTTACCTGATTGGTCACGCGCTGCTTTTGTACTGATGTAATCTACTGCAGGCCTTTCTTACACTATAAAGTACGCAGACAACTGAAGTAGCTTGATTCATTTGTTTATTTCTTATTATAAGCACATGGATACATCAGGATCTGTTTTAATTTACACCTTTAAGTTTCATAAAACATTTATTAGAATTACGTAAATTTTTAAAAAAGTACATTTAAACCATAATGTCAAAGTTATGCTTTCTTACTTCCTTAATAAAATTGAGGCTCGGTAAACTATCAGCCTTTGCTTACTCTCCTCCTCGGCTCTCAAACATGCAGCTTTATGTCTAAAGAAGGAGCGTGGTCTCTTCCAGGGTCAACCGTTCACTGGTTTGAGTATGAAAAACATATGAATCACGTGCTAATGGTCAGTCACAGCTGAATGCAGTTCATTCCCTCAGGAGCCCAAACTGGAACCAACACGTCCTACTGCGAGCAGTTAAGATACAATCAAAGCGCTTTTGGTGAAAATGCTTTTCCCCCTTTTTGTTTTGTGGACTCTCTGACCTTGTCCTGTTTTAAACAAGTCAAAGGTTAAGCTTTTTTTTTTTTTCCTGTTGATTAATAAAGAACAGAAAAGGAAAACTGACATTAACGCAGAGACAAATGTACAAAGACCGGCACCACACCGAGCGATCTGGGGGCATTGCTATATCGTGATGCTGTTTTCTACGCGACTGGGCAGGAGAAAGAGGTACGGCAGCTCCGCCCCTTCATTCTGAGACAGGATGTGTTTCTCGATGGCTTTCAGCTCCGTTCTGAACTGCTCGATCCGCTCCAGGGCGTGGGGCTCATCGAAGTGTTGTTGTGTGTACTGGCCCAAAGGAATCTAGGCAGAAAAGACAGAAAGAGAAGCAATTATTTTATTTCTCTGTTTTTGAAAAATAAAAACAACAAAACCCAACAAATTCTCACTGCAACATGAGTCCAGCGTTTGTTGTGATTGGGCGCTAAATTAAGTTTGTAGAAGCCAAAACCTCTATAGGAGGTTGGTTAGTATCGGGATACATGTGTCTGAATCCTTAAAAAAAAACAGATCATGTCATCTGCAAAAACTTTCATTCAATTGTATTTATATAGCACCAAATCACAGTCACCTCAAGGTGCTTGAAGTGCAATGATGCGTTTTCTCCCAACTTTGATCATATTTCAAAGGCTTTTATTGGCTGTTACATAAAGTTTAAACTAAGAGCATTTGCAGTGTTGGCCTTTCCTTTTAAAGACCTCTGCAGTTCACTCTGACACGCTGTCAATCAACTTCAGGGCCAGATCCCGACCGACCGCCAAAAACGATGTTTGGAGGTTGTCAGAATTCGTGAGGTTTTGTTTGTCCACTTGAGGACTGACCACAGGTACTCAATGGGATTAAGGTCTGGGGAGTTTTCAGCCAATGTTTTGCTCCCCGAGCCGCCCAGTTATCATTTTGCCTTATGGCGCGGTGCTCCATCGCGCTGGAAAAGCCGTTCTTTACCAAACTGTTCTTGGATGGTTGGGAGAAGTTGCTCTCAGAGGATGTTGTGGTGCCATTCTTCATTCATGGCTGTGTTTTTGTGAGTGAGCCCACTCCCTTGGATGAGAAGCAACCTCACACATGAATGGTCTCAGGATGTTTGACTGCTGGCGTGGCACAGGACCGATGGTTGCACTTTTTAATTATTTTTGGCAACTTAACTTTAAGCCAGTTAAGCTAACCTCTTAAATTCCAGATTTAAGTATGGTAATGGACTTGGACTCACTGCATCTGGTTGTGCTCGTCCCAGATGCCATGTGATAGCCATCTGTACACAGGACTGGCTGACATCAGGAAGGGTGGCCATAATCATGTTCATGGTAACAGCATCTTTGTCCGTTGGTGGTGGCTGTCTCATGGTGCACGGGGTGTTGGGAACCCAGGCACACCAGTCAAACTGAAAAGAATAAAAGGGAGACAGTTTGACATAGTTTTGTGGTTTCAATGCAAATTACATGTATGGGGCTAAATTCCAGTTAATTCTTATCTTAAAAGGGACAGTGTGTAAAATCTCACCACTAGATGTCAGTAGAGTGCAGATTGCAGTGGACTGAGTTCTGTCTTGTTACCCCACCCAATTCAAATGCACAATCTTAGCTACGGTGGCTGCTGTAGGACAAACCACTCTGGCTGCCGTTCATCTGTCAGTCTGCTGTTTATCTCAGCTCTCAATATGTATCCACATCTATTTACTCTGGAGGAGGCGGTCAGTGATACTGAGGTGAGCTGTTGAGGGACATCCTGAAACTTTGCTGTCGGTAAGTGCTGCTGTTTTTGCTGCTATTAGCCACTTTTAGCCTTCATTAGTGAAACTTTCTTTGAAGTGTATCTAACTTTGTTGGACTCAGACAGTTAGCGAATAAACTCTCATATGATGTGAGAATATAATCAGTTTTTCATTATCCTGATGCTTCCGCCGGCACAACAGCTGTACACAAAAGATGGTGACGGTGGAGAATTTTGCCAGTCGCTACATGCTAACGTATGCTGACATACTTTCCTTGAGAATTAATCCAATGTTCAACATTTGGGGGTGCCCCCCCCCACAGTTTGAGGAACACTGGTGTTTAACTGCTCAGGGGGTAGAGCAGGTCACCCACTGATCGGAAGGTCGGTGGTTCGATTCCTGGCTACTCCTTGGGCAAGATACTTAACCCCAAGTTGCTCTCCGACACAAGCGTTGGAGTATGAATGTGTATGAATGTTAGCTAATTAAAGCACTTAGCTTAATTACATGGAAGTGCTTGTGTGAATGAGGTAAATGTAAACGTGTTGTATAAGCGCTTTGAGTGCTCAGTCAGAGTAGAAAAGCGCTATATAAGAACTAGTCCATTTACCATTTAAATAAAAAGTAACTGGTCTCTAGCCACATACATAAAATGCGATTAGGCAGAACAGCGATTTCCAACTATATTCAAGATGGCGGGACAACATGACAGCCTCCACAACCTGGCACCTGCTCCTATGTTTAAGGGATTCATTCAAGTTTATGAGAATGCACCAATTTGTTGGAATATGTAATTACACACTAATTAATGTATACTTATGAGTACAACATTGTTTTTATTTCTATGAAATAACCTCAAAAATTATTTGCTGTACCTTTAAGTAAGTCAGCGGAACAAACAATGGCATTTGCGCAGTACTGTTTGTGTCGTGTATCTCAGTGTAACTAGTACAACAACATCAACTGTGTTAAAGTGTGTGTGCGCAGACCTGGCCATTGTTAGTTGCAGCATGCTGGGCTGTGCTGGTGAAAATAGCGACTGCCAGCAGGGTGCAGAGTTCCTCTTTGGTGCTGAGCTTATGGGACAAACCTGGAAGACATGAAACATCAAGTGGAAGTCTTGCATACGCAGTATATCCTACACATCATCTCTCCTGCTAAATGGAGTGGACGGGAGTGGCAGTCTTTTTTTTTCTGATCTCATTCAAATATATTATTACATTTCACAGCTAGTGGGTTCATAACATATAAAATTATGAACTCCAACACTGCAGTACATACATGTTTTGAACTTGCATCTGCATATAGTTACAAATAAAAGAGAGTTTTGAGACCAGAGCCAGGTTACAGTTACATCAGCCAACCCTCATTTCTTTATATTTGACTTGGAAAATGGGAAAAAGGTGCAACAAGTTATTGAAACATGCAAAAAAAAAAAAAGACATTGCATGGTTTCTTGACAGCTATCCTTCCACTGAGACCACAGCTGACGAGGCTTCAGTGAACCGAGACGGATCAACTGAACTGCCTTTTCTTTTGTCCTTCACTTTTCCAGTTTCCTCAAAAACTGATAAGGACACACTGCGCACCACATGCCAAGCTTTCAGCTAATAATCTATGGGAATCATTTTGTTGGTGCGAGTGAAAAAAGCAGCCAGTGTCCAAAGAAAAAATATGAAAGACCCTCACAGAGCCCGGAGAACCGCTGCTCATGACCACTTTAAAAAAGTCGAAGAAAGTCTGGCTCCTTGGAAGCAAAATGTTCAGCAATCAATCAATTAAATGTTTTAAATAAGAGTTACAGGTGTTGTATTTAGAGCAATGTTTGGATGTAAATTGTTGATGAAAAAAAATGTAGGATATTAATAACTGACCGAAGTTTGGAAGCTCTGTGAAGCCCTCCTCAGTGATGTCTCTGATCCAGGCCTGAAGCTCCAGGTCCTCTTGCACATCATGATCTGACTGGTAGTACAGGCTCACAATACTGGAGACGTAACTGAAGGAAAGGCACTCTGAGTTATTCACACTCAATAAATTGCCTAAAATAAACAGCAGGGAAAGGGAACTCTGCAGAACGACACGTAAAGCATTTAAAAATGTCAGAAACGCCTGCCGGTATTATCAAAACAAATTCATCCTGTTAAGAAAATCTCTGTCCTCAGAGATGCAGAATCCAGACTTCAGCTTTTATTCTGAAAGAGATTTCAGGAATATTGAGATAAGACAGATTTGGATTTGCTGCTCTAAAAATGTTTTAAAAGTCAGGAAGGTGATTTGAACAGTGAAGAACAGGAAGTACTCAGA
>VUQJ01013631.1:8754-20218 GCA_015108635.1 Andinoacara biseriatus
GAAGAAAAAAAGCGTTAAGGATGTTGTTTGACATTTTTGAATGTCAATCTCTGAGATATCTCTGAGACAATCTCTGGCATCTGCCCGCCTGAGGGCAGAGAAAAGAGAGAAGACTGACAAATAGCTTTTTGTTGAAACCTTCATGGATACTGAATGATAAACATGTCGAGTATTTAGGTTTAGCTTGTCTATATTTGTTTAAAGTGGACTTTGCGCTCATTTCTAGTATCAGTATGTGGAGCTAGAGTAGCTTTGCGTGATTCTTCTAACACTGTAGCCCTTCAAGTCATCCACTATCTAAATAGGCCATTTTGGCTCCTCTCCATTATTCTCCTCTTAAGCCAGCTGTGATTGGCTGCCCCTCATAAACAGGTTTTGAGCTGCCTGCTAGAGATGACCATACTAAAGATATCACCGTCATCATTCAGAGCCAAGAATGGAAAAAAAAACTGTCTGAAACAGAGTGTTCAGAGCCATCAGTGTCCACCAGTGTGTAACAGTGTGTATATACAGTAAAAGAAGAAACCAGTAAGCAAAGCACTGAAATTGTGATGCTGAGTTGGTATTATGAGTACTGGGTGCTTTACCTGCTCTTTGTTTTTCTTTGTCTTTTGTGAGCTGTAAAACTTTATTACGCATCTGAAAAAAAAAAACTCCCCCCGATCAGGTTGTCTGAGGAGACGAGGGGGTGATGCAATGCTGCTGGGTAGAGGAGGATCGAAGTGCGTGATGGTGACCTCGTGTCAACGGGTTCGCCTAATTCATCTGACATTTTCTTATGCGCTTAATTGCCGTTCATTCTATAATAGAGCACATTGTGCTCATAATGGCAGGAAATGTCAAGTCAGCTTTTAAAGGGGAGGATCTCTGCAAATTGCTTTCCTTTTAGATGAAAATATACACCTCCGTCCACCGTCGAAGCTCTGGGCTGTGTGATGGCACTGTTGACACGCGTGATTTTCTACCTGATTCATCAGACCAGAGGTTGGGCTACTGTAGTTTTAGTCATGGCATTTAACTTGCACCCCGCCTGTCAGCTGGAAACACATAATTTACCACACAGTCTTATTTAAAGGTTAGGGCCGCTGACACACTGTTAGATCCACTAACTTTTACTATTTTTCATGATGGATTTTCATGTTATTTTGTATATGGTGCTCCCGCTAATCATTATTCCACCTTTTAAGTATTTTCCAAACTTTTTGACACTTTGATTAGCATGAGAAACGATGCTGAAGAAGAGAAAGGACAAATAAATTATGGTAATAAAAATACTTGAATAACCTGACCTCAAGTATTGTCAAAGATGCAATTAAAGACTGCTCCCTTTGTGAATTTTGAGTGATCTGTAATAAAGGTTCGAGTTCCTGTCTTAATGGGGTTCGCTCTTTCTAAAGAACTGCAGGGTCTTCTCTTTTCATCGAATACAACTCGTGTGTACTCTTAGATTTTTAGCTCCTGTAGTCAGTCCCTTATTTGTTCTCTTTTCCATCCATTTTCACAAGTACGAGGAATACAAAATGCATGTAGGCGAATAGACCTCTTATGCCTGCTGATGCAATCAAAATACCTCAGAAAAAGCCAGAAAGTGCTCTGAGATTACCTTGAAAGTAAGACACAAAGAAATCATGGGGATGCTGAGAGGTGGATGGAGGAGGAGGAGGAGAAGAAGAAGAAGAAGAAGAGTGAAAAAGGAGGAGGAGGTGTAGAACAAATGACATTCGACTCTGAGGACCACCTTGGCCAACCTGATTGTTCCAAAATGAGAGCAATGCCCGACCCAGGAACGAAAAGAAAAAGAGAGAGAAAAATCAATATAGTGCAATTAAACACAAAGCAAGGCTCTGTGGAGCTGAGGGGAATTTGTTATTTATTAAACTCACTCCTCTACCTCCTTCTCCCTGAAAGCCCGTAACTCCCTTCAGTCTTTAATGCATGAGCTGGCCCTCTGTCTCCTGTCCTCTCTTCAGGTAACCTGACCTTTGCGGTTCGGACTGGGCTGAAACGATTGCGAGAGAAGACCGGGGAAGTCAGGAGTGTTCTCACTTATTGATCCAAACCCCCGTCAGCCTTGCAGCAGACGACAAGTTGCTTTGATTTGGTAGAAGGAGTGAGTCAGTCTGGAATATTTTTACGCCGCGGTGGTCACACTGCAGGGCGTAAAGTGTAATTCTGATTCGTTTTATGCCGCTCCTCGATTCAGTAACAAACACGTGTATCAGCAATGTTTTTGTTTCTTTATTTTTACCAAGAGACTCAGTGGACTAAAAGCATTAATTTACCCAAACTGCAAAATGCATTACACAGTATTTTCTCATTAAAGTCTTGTTGTATCTGTGCACAGAGATAGGGGGCTGGAAATCTCCGAGATAAATATTTGGGCAAGACTTTAATTAAAATTTCCTTTGGAGAACATCCAGTGGCCTCTTGCTTGCAAGTTGCTGATAAATTTGATGTGGTTATGTAATATTTTCAGGCTTTGCAGTTTGTTTGTTTTTTTCTTTTTCAAATCTTCTGATTAGGATTAAGACCCAAGAAATTTTGAGGATACAACCTCTGAACAGGGACATTTCAGAACTTTATAATCTCATATGTTTGACTTTAATAGAAATGTACAACATCACTGTACTGTTTCCTTAATTAGCCACAATAGTCCCCTGTAATACTATTGGGTTCACCAACCAGAGTCAGTCTCTTTGATACCTACATATTAGTGAGTTTGTAATTATATAGTCATTTGAATTACATTTTTTTACAGCTGACCGCAGGCCCTGGCAGCTTCCACCCCCTCTCTGGGGTGGAGCTGTGCCATCCTCACACATCTGGCAGTCATCTAAGCATCTGCGGGCTGTGTATTTAGGCTCGACTGTGGCTGGGTGCCAGATCATCCCATCACCTCTAGTGGTAAATTGGCTCCCCTTGTTGTACCTTGCCCTTGTACTTACCTGTAAAATAATCTCCAACTCTTGTCCTTCCAGCACTGTGATTAAGGATTTTGCTCCACACTTGCAAATCTCTGCACCCTCCTGAGAAAACTGCTTTCTCACCTTGTGGATTTCCCAGCCCCTCAGCCACTCCATCTAGTTCCTGCAGCTCTTGGACTATAACCTGCCTGCCTGCCCTCCACTGCTTCGTCACACTTGCCTTGGACCCCCTACTCCTTCGGCCAGTCCTCTGTCAAACCTCCTACAGCTGTTTGTTCTTCGGACTCCAAGAAAGACCTGTATTCACTAGGTTCGGTATACGCTGTGCCAGCTCAATTCAGCCACCCTGACGCTCCCTCTGAGTCCCTTGCAAACTCCCCCTGACTGACAATCAAACTATATGCCAGCCCTGATTCTCTGTCCGTTTCACTCACTTTCTAAATTAATTAGATTTAATCATCGGTTGTATAGTCTGCTCCTTGGCTCCAGCTAAATTTGGTAACCATGACACTCGGCTGTAAAGTGACAGCAAATGTGGTGTTGTTACTGGAAACTGCATGCATTCGGTTGGTGATGCAGAAAATGCGTAAATGTTTTAATACTTTACTCTAATTTGTTGCTTTGTAGCTGCTAGAATGCAGATTAAGAAAACTGATGAGGCTATTTATCACCAAGAATACCCGTTCAATAAAACTAATTTCACTTTGCTGACTAAACTAATTTTCACGTCTCCTCCATTAGGCGATGGTACAGTAACCTGTATTATTTAAATGTCTCCATCTTAAGGTTTCAGAGCTGACTGTTGTAAGCGGCACTCATAGGGAACATTTTATGCTGAAAGATGGTTTTATGAGATGTGAAACACCGTCTTTTTTATGTGAGGACACAGAACCTGAAGCAGAAAACACGGCTTAACAGAAAAAGTTGGTAATCACTGTTGGGATGCCTGTTATCTGACGGAGGTTTAAGGTTTTGTTAAGCCACCTAAAGCAAAGAGCCTGTCTGTGTTGAGCAACTTTTCTAATGTATCCTGAAATATCAGTAGCTGCCAAATGGTCACAATCTTTCTGTAACCAGTTTATTGTAGCTTGCTGGTCACATGAAAGATAAAACACAAAGTTTTAAGGGAAAACACTAATATTTATCTACAGTACCAGTCAAAAGCTTGAACACAGCTTCTAATTTAGTTGTTTTTTTATTATTTAAAAATGTTCTGCATTGTAAATCAATGCTAAAGTCATCCAAACTATGAAGAAATGCATATGGAATTATTTAGCAAACAAAAAAAGGTTTAAACAAATCTAAATAAGTTTTATATTTTAGATTCTTCAGAGGAGGCACATCTTGCTTTGAAAGCATGACAAGAACTATTCAAATAAGTAATGAAAAATGACAGATCATTACTTTAGGAAACGAAGGTCAGTCAATCTGAAAAATTTCAAAAACTTCAAAACTGAAAGTCTCCTCAAGTGCAGTCGCAAAGACCATCAGACCTTATGAATGAAATTGGTTCTCATCAGGACCGCCCCAGAAAAAGAAGGCCAAGAGTTACAGTACCTCTGCTGCACAGGATAGGTTCATCAGTTACCTGCCTCTGAATCCACAAGTTAACAGCAACCCAGATAAGAGCCATCTAAATGCTTCAGAGTACAAGTAGCACACATATCTCAACACCAACTGTTCAGAGCAAACTGCGTGAATCTGGACGTTATGGTCAAAGATGCCACTTTTAAAGAAGAACAAGAAGACAAGGAATGGACGACAATGACCCCAAACACACCTCCAGGCTATGTGAGGGCTATTTGACCAAGAAAGAGGGTGATGGAGTGTTGTCAGATGACCAGTCCTCCACAAGCATCTGATCTAAACCCAACTGAGATGGTTTGGGATGAGTTGGACTGCAGAGTGAAGACAAAGTGGCCAACAAGTGCTCCGCACCTCTGGGAACTCCAAGACTGCTGGAAAACCATTTCAGGTGATTACCTCATGAAGCTAATTGAGAGAATGCAAAGCTGGAATCAAAGCAAAAGGTGCCTAAAATCTAAAACATATTTTGGTTTGTTTAACACTTAAGTTTACTACATGATTCCTTATGTGTTCTCAATTACTTCAGTATTAATTTACAATGTAGAAAAAAAAAAACACTGAATGTGAAAGTGTTTCCAAATGTGACTGGTATTGTGTGCATATATACACAACTACCCTCCATATGACCACACTTGTAAGAATTTTAAATGCAACAAAACTCTTCGCTCCAATCACTAGGCCAGAAGGCAATTTGAAAAACTAAAATGTACATTTTTACTTAAATCTAACTGAAATTCCTAATTAGAGTGAAAACATTATTACCGTGATTCAGTTACTCCGATTGAACAAGCTGTCGAGCACAACTCCCAGATTTGATCCAACTGAAATAAAGCAGGACACTGCCACTTCCATTCAGGTATCTGCACTAAATCTGCCACACTTGGCAGCTGTCTAAACATGGTGGCAGGTTTTTTAATAACAGATGTGGCTTGTCCCGGTTCTGAGATCTGCAGGGTGAAAAGGGTTAATACAAAAATATTGATTATAGTGCAGCAAATGTAAAGAAAACAAGAGCTGGCTCAGATTTTCTTTCAGGAAGGCTTCACGTGTGGAACGTACACCTTTTTAAAAGCAGGTTAATCTGACAGGATAAACTGCTGAGGCGCTGCTGGCCACTACAATGACCCCGCATTCAGTATAATCAGCGCAGAGCAAACGGCTGATCCAGGAGTATCAAACCCATACCCTGCTTCAGTGAGTCTAAAGACGCCGTCTGGAGAAAGCAGCTTGATAAAAACACTGGAGTGGATGTACTCTCCAGATAAGAAGTTGGGAAGAAATGATGAACATCTCCATCTTTTTGACTGCTTTCTGAAAGCAGAACTATGAGGGTAGCTGTTTCAAGGCTCGGAAATACAACCTGTTTCATATAATGGGGGAAAAAAGGAATTGCCGCAGAAATTCAAGCACAAGGACAACATCGTTTCTTCCTTTTCTTTTCTCTGATCATTCTGTTTGAGTGACAAGCTTGTGAGACCATCTCTATACATTTGTGCACTCTCACTCTCACACACACACACACACACACCTGACCTCCACAAGCATTGTCTCCAGAGCTTGTGCTTGCTTTCCTCTCCCCCCCTCCGAAACTCAGAGGAAATTAGAAGCCTTGTGTCGTTGTTCTCAATAGACCTTGTTTCTTTCCTTTTCTTCTTCCTTCCCTCCTTCTCCTGTTCTCTCACTCGCTCTCCCTTCGTCAGCCTGTGTTGGTGAATTTGATCCAGGGGCCCGGATGGTGAAGCGGGGTGAGTAAATGAAATATTGATCTGCTGCTCTGTGGCCTTGCCTTCACCTTGTCCTGCACGCTGAGTTACCGACTCTTCCGTTCTGCTTGTAATAGGAATTATTACAGGAGGCCGGGGCGAGTAATTACTTGGCATGGCGGTGAGGGCGCAAAGGAGGGGCCATCGTATATTTCCTCTAAAGAAGTTATTTACCGCACTTGCTACCTTCAACCCAGCTCTGCCCCCTCCCTCCCCTCTGACCGCCCCTCCTACCGCAGCCATGTCTTTCTTAACCTTAATTCAATTCGGTTAACCGTCATTAATCATACGAGGCGTCATGGGAAGTTTATCAGTGCCAGCTGAACTGAGAGGCTGAGAGGCTAACTGAGAGACCACAAGAGCTGTGTTTGCAGAAATGTCAGAGATCGCGTCCTGTTTATGGCTGAATCTGTGCGTTTATGTGCTTCATATTTCCTTGACACAATCTGGATGTTGGTCTAACAATCCTTTAGAGTAATAAAATTACAAAATTAAGAGGACTTATATCCATGCAAAAATCTCTTAAGATGTACGTGTGGTGCTGGTGTGCTTTCACTGTTTGACAAGAGGGGAAATTTACTCTTTTTATTTTGCTCACTGATCAGGTGACTTGCGCACTGTCATGCACATGTAACTTTCTTAATGGTAAAAAAATAGCATACTGTAAAATGAATCCGGGCAGGTGCTTCACACATGCCTTACTGACTGTGATTTTATTGTAGATTTCATTAATATCCAATGTTACTGTACAGGTGCATCTTAAAGAAATTTAATTTAATTCAAAAAGGGTAAAGCTTCGTAGCTCCTATCGTCATTCCACGTGAAGTAAAATATTTCAAACCATTTATGTGCACATCTTCCTTTCACGGTTCCTGGGTTTTTGGTACTGTCTAATTTATTCTTGGTCCTTAATTAAGAGTTTTTCTTATGATCTCCTGTGTTCTTGTAATTTTGGATTATGTGCTGGAGTTTATAGTTTCTTGTTATTTTGGTCCTTGAGTTCTAGTTAGCCTGCTTCTCCTGTGTCTTGTTGTTCTCCATCTGTTTGGTATTTACTTGCTTGGTGTTTTGTTTTGCTGGTCTCGTGTGCATGGTGTTCAGTTTTGCTTCCCTTGTCTCATTAGTTCACCTGTGTCTTGGTTTCTGCAGCTGTGTTTTTCTCTCTAATTACCTCATTATTAGATTTAAATAATGAATGCATGTACAGTATTTAAACAGTTTTTATCAGTTCTTTGTCGCATCCTCCCTCATGTTGTATGCTCCCCCGTTCCAAGTTTTTGCATTTCTGGCTCCAGCCTAGCCAGGGCCAGAACAAAAAACAAAACACTGAAATGCAAAGCAGAAGCAGTCCTAGTAGATGCCCTGGTCTAGGGCCTTGACAGAAAAGGCATAGCAGTTTGGGGAAGGGGTCAGCTCAGCTACGGGACAAAGTCGAGGGTCTGAAGCTGATGTCAAGGGTGGAGCAGCTCAGGAAGCTGTCCAGGTGACCATCAGTGGCGAAGACAGTTCAGGGGGCCGACCGGGAGGCCAGCAACAGAGACGGAGGAACTCAGGATGCATCTCGGAAACCAGAGGCATCAGAACAGCTCAGGTTCAGGTAACTCGGGACCTTCTTCAGTGGTGTGGGTTCCCCCAGTGACTGTCAATGGTTCACAGCCTGCACCCTCAAAGACTGGTAATAGTTCATGTGTGCAGGTACTTCCGGAGACTCTTTCGCCACACCACTGAGCCTCCAACACCGCCAGCCCTTGGCGAAACCACCAGAGGTGTCTTTCACCTCCATTACAAGACTCCTGATGTGCTCCGTCTCTGACGCTGGTCACCTGGCCGACTTCCTGAAAAGTTTTGTAGCCCTTAGCATAGACATATATACGTAGATGCCTCGTTGACTGGGATGGCCCGCTGATGTGACGTAACTGTGTATCCGCCATATTGGTAGAGGCAAAGCTGCACTGCGAATTGCAAGTAAATGGACTGAACTTCATAAAGCACCTTTCTACAAAGTTATTTAAGTTAATGCGTTTATTCACACATTCAAATATGCACTAATATATACAAGGAAACTGTTAGGCACAAAAAAAAAAATGTTTTCAAAATGGTACAATGGCCAAATATGATCAAAAACAATTCGTCAGTCTTACCTATGAAAGCTAATCTCATGTGATCCCGTTTTGACTGTAAAATGGTTAAAAAAAACTCCACACAGCACCAGAGTGCAGCATCTCTCTCATGTTATGTTGGCCGCTTTTGCCTCCTCCAATATGGCGGCAATGTTGACGTTCCAGTCAACGCTCAATGCGGCATCTACCTATATATGTCTATGGACCTTAGCCTCTTAACAGGCCAAACCCAGGGACTCCTGCTTTATGTTTGGAATTTCATGTTCTGGTCCCAGTCTCTTGTCTCTGTCTTTGTTTGCCGTTTACTTACTTCCTGTTTTATTTTGATGGCCTTGTGTACGCTGTGTGCAGTTTTGTGTCCCCTTGTCTCGTTAGTTATATTCTGTTCACCTGTGTCTTGTTTCCCTAGCTATGCCCTCTCCCCAATTACCTTGTGTGTATTTAAGCCAATAGTTTTCCTCAGTCTTTTTACAAATTGCGTGCTCCCTTATTCAGAGTTCTTGCCTTTCTGGCTCCAGTCTAGCCTTGTTTTGTATTTTTTCCTGATGAATTCCAGCACTAAAGCTGACCTTAAGTTTATGCTTGCCACACAGCGAAATATGACACTTCCTTTTGACAATGTCCAATAGACATTTCTGCCTCCTGGTGGATGGCTGTTTTGACTTTGGACTTGATGAAAGACAAAGGTCCAACATGACACCCCAAACCATCACAAACTGCACTTCCAAGGCCTTTGGGTCTATGCCTCTGCACTCTTCTTCCAGACTCTGGAAACCTTAATTTCCAAATGAAATGCAAAATCTACTTTCACCTGAAAAGAGCATTATGGACTACGGAGCAACAGTTCAGTTCCTTTTTCTGCTTAGGCAAGATGCTTCTGATGTCATCTCTGGTTCAGGTTTGATATTAGGAATTCAACAGCTGTACCCCCTTTCCAGAACACATGTGTGTGTGGTGCCTCAGTCCACTGCTTTTGAAGCACTCCCAAGTTCTTGAATCAACCTTTAATGGCAATCCTCTTAAGGTTACATCATCCCTGTTTGTGCATCTTTTCCTACCACACTTTTCCCTTCCAGTCGCTTTAGATTCAAATGCTTCAATGCATTACTTTGCGAACAGCTAGTCTTTCCAACGATGAAAAGGACTGGCTATGACTTTGTGGAGGGTGTTTGTGATCATCATCTGTGCAACTGTTAAGTCAGCAGGCATCCCCGTCTATGTACAGAGACTGAGAGATACAGGATATTTGTACTGTTTGAGGCCCTGAATATCAACATTACATTAGAAAAACACTTAAAACTTTGTAGTTTCCATGAAATGAGTTTTGAATATAATAGCCTTTTATCATCTGAAATAAGGCTAGGCAATATAATTTTTTCACATCATTCTAGTTGTTTTGAGATGCACCGGTTTCTTTGTAAGTCATCAGCCGTAGAAACTGATTAAACTGTGCTGTTTTTCTTTAAGGGAAAGGTCTGATAAACCTCTGAAATGCATTATAGCAATGAGCATGAATTATAATGTCACTGCTTTCAAACAGAATTAATGCAGATCTACAATTACATAAAAAAGAGAGTTGATCTCAGCTGATAGTTCTGCTATTTGGTGGGTTTCCCTCAGTCATGCAACTGCAATCATGCTTAGCATTACACACAATTTTGAAACGTAAAAAGTGGAATAATTTTTTAACTTTGGAAAGCCTTCTGTTACTTTTACACACATTTCCTTTCCATTTACACACTTTTGGCTACATGTTGGTCATTAAAGCTGTTTTAGCAAAGTTGAAAATGACAACAGCGCCCTCTCTTTCTTTTCTTTTCATAGTGAAATCACCTCTACTTAATTCTTTATGCTGAATAAAATCTTAGTATTTATTGTATTACAAAAAAAAAAAAGATAAAACAGTAGTTTGTAGCTTGCCAAATGTTCTGTATGAGCAGAGAATCCATGGGCAGAACACCTGCAGCAGTGACCTGCTGTTGTGCTGGAGTTTGATGTATTCTTACATCACTCCGTGACGAAGTGGCCGTTCGTTTACGTGATAGATCCACAGTGGCTGTGTCCTTGCCTTAGCGGTGGCCCGAATGGTGCTGCCAAGCTGGGTGATATCCTACTGCATCAGAGCCCCTCTGAAGGTCACCACTGATGGGACAAAGGAACCAGAAGCGATCCATCCTGGGATGGGACAGAGGCTTAATAAGACTACTGGACTGGGGAGGGGAGAAGTGGAACAATTTATAAGGCAAAGCTTTATTTTGTGGAAGACAGAATGATGTAGAATTTTCTGCTGGCTCTTTTCCCATTTAAACAAGTTACTTTGATCAAAAACAGCCTTGAGAACTTTCTCCCCAACGCATCAGGAATTCTTTTCAGGCACAAGAATTTCTTTTGATGACATACATTTTTAAAATAGTCATTCTTCTTCAGTGATTTTTGTTATGTAGTAACTGTAATGGGTTTCTGTTTTACACTTAACCTTAAACTGACAATCAGCCATGCTGCAGAAAATAATAAAACTGAAAAAGTATTTAGACTGTCCTTTAAACTGGAAGCTTTCAGAGCACTAAAGGTCGGCATGCAACATCTATGAAAATTTGAAGCATGAATAGTACATGATCAATATCTCTCATATTTATGCTAACCTTGTCATTTTTACAGGGGCAGTCTGGTCAGAGGTTTTTCAGACAAAATGAAAGACAACGGGTGCAGCAGCCAGTGCAGCTGTTACGGGGGGAAAAAAAAATCCAGATTAAAGATGTTTTATAGAAAAAGATCAATTCTGAAGTTGTTATGCTGCTATGGGGGAGTCACCTGCATTAAGAAGTTTCATAAGGAAGAGCCACGCGGTCCTTTCCTGACCACATCTGAACGAGTTGGCATGAATGCAGTAAAAAATAACCAGCCGTGAACTGCATGAGACCGGCTTGCATTAACGGACAGATATACATAATAATAGCTACATGTCTCTCTCCGGCAGCTCGAGTGCTCAGTTCACTAAAATACATGGATGTTTTAGAGAACCCCCCCCCCCCCACACACACACACACACACACAAAAAAAAAACACACAC
>VUQJ01013631.1:33687-43694 GCA_015108635.1 Andinoacara biseriatus
CAATAAGCGAAGAAACACCATCACTCTCTACAGCTGAAACCCGCCATCCCTCTACACACACATGCACGCACACACACACTTCTTTATCCACTCTCCCTCCACAAACCTGGGCCTTTACTTCATTACCTCGACAGGCCGTTTGCAGGCCTGAATGCTGCACATCTAATTAAGAAACTTGCTTAATTAAAAAAGAGGCAATAAGCCTTTAATGGTGACTAAAAATAATGATTATGTCAGTGAGGGAACCAGTAATGACCAAATGAAATACTAATGCAGTGAAGGCATCTGTGTAAACACAGCTAGTTCTCCACACATTCAACCGCCGTCCTCCTCGACCGCAGACAGTCCTCCAGAATTCCTCATCCAGCCGCCATCGTTGTTTGGTCAGGAGGAAAAATGAGACAGTTAGTGACTGTAATAGATGTGGCTGTAAAAGCCGCCATGGCTGTATTAGCTCTGCTCTCTGCCATCAAGCGCAAAGCCGAATATCTCAGCTACTAAAGGCCTTGAGGAGAGGAGGCACATGTCCAGCATACAGAGGAGCATCCAGCTAAATGCCAGCGGGCCACAGTCATTTATCTCACCATAATGTTTTGTGACTATTATTATGCTCATTCATTCACTGTGATGTACAGAGTGGAGAGTTCAGTGGTGTCAAATGTGTCTAATATTGCCAGTTGTTGAGGTTTTCCATGTTAATTGTCGAGCATTTGACCCGCTACCCTTGAATCTGGGAAAAAAACTAAGGCATGAAAATCTAGTGAAAAGAACTCACTTGTTTAATGGCTGCGTTTTTGGAGATCACGGTCATTTATTCACATTTTCTAAAACTCTAAAAGGACGCAATCATGTACACATTTTCTGCTGCACGCTCAAACCGATAAGAAGCTGCAAACTGTCATATATTGCTCAGTGTTGATGCAGCCAGCGCAGACTATTCACAGCTGAAATTCATGGCTAAATCAGGCCTATCACGTCTCCGTGATTGACCCATACTTTGATAACAAAGAAACTTGATAACATACTACATACATACACTGAGTAAAGAAAAATAAACACAGCCATGTTGCAGTAGCATCACATCAGCTGCACTGCTCGACAGCAAGTTAAGTTATGCTTTATTGCAGGGGTGTCAAACTCAAATACACAGTGGGCCAAAATTCAAAACTGGGACAAAGTCACAGGCCAACATTGATATTTATTGAAAGAAATCTTCCTCCAGATTTAACAATGAACCATTTCATATGGACCTTAGCTAGTTTTGCTTAAACACTGAATATGGAACAAGCAAAGCTTAATACTATACAACCTACACAAAGCTTTAACAATGCGGGGCTTCCACATGTAAGCACGTAGCAGTTAGCAAGATGACAGCTGCGTGTCTTCACGATCACAGCCTTCGGCCAGTCCAGTGTTTCTGTTTCAGTGATCGAACATTCTGATATCCAGATAAGTGATATACCTGCCACAGAAAAGCTGCCACAGGACTACATGATTTCTCTAATCGGGCGAAACAGGAACAGCTGACTGTCTCCACTACTCCACCTTCCCTTAGCATGACCCATGCTAAGTGCTCAGCTTGGCTAATGCTCTGGCTCGGCTCTACAGCTGCTTTAAGGGAAATAAAGTCGCCTTGTTTGTTCAGCATTACTATATCGATTTTAGTGCTTTGAAGGTAATTATACGATTTAGTGCTCTTATAATTACATAAATCCTCACCATCAACACCTTCGGAAAAAACAAGGTAATTGATAATGTCGATGTAGTTGAATTTGGGCCATAATTTCATATCATCTACCCAGTCAGTGAGAAGTGACCGGTGAAGCACTGTTACTGAATTGTCCTTGCTATTTTTTAATGTATCCACCTCCAATGTGGTACCATTTACGCCAGGTAAAAGAACCTGCAGTGTCAAAATGTTTAAATGAACGGCAAGTGTGTATCCCCACAACCGTAAACAACAGCACAAGCGGAAGTAAACTACTGGCTTCTGCTATGAATTTGGGGTAATGGTGCGAAGTCAGGAATACTGTGGATAATACTGGTGGGCCAGCTCCAACTGTCATTTGGTATGGCTTCACGGGCCAAATATAATTACACTGCAGGCCAAATTTGGCCCATGGGCCAGAGTTTGACACCTATGGCCTGGAGTGCCAATGTTATGGGCAAAACAGTCTTTAATTTGTTAAATTAAAACTGTTCTGAGCAAAATGTTACCAAAACAGCCCAGGGTATCATATGTAAAAATATCATATAAAAAAATCATAAACATGATATGGAAAAAAATATAGTATTTTGTTTAAAGGCCTAATAAACATGTCAATTCTAAAACATTAGAATTTTCGGACTTTTTTTTGATGGGTCAGTAAGAACAGGGTGCCATGGTCCTGGTACTGGTAGCTTTGGCACTGTGTGCAGGTACTAGGTCCTGTTGGAAACAAAATCTGCATCTCCATAAAGTTGGTCAGCAGCAGGAAGCATGAACTGCTCTAAAACGTCCTGATGGACAGCTACGTTGACCTTGGACCTCAGAAAACACAGTGGACCAACACCAGCAGATGACATGGCATCCCAAACCATCACGTCTGTGCGTGGTGGTTCTTGAAGCACTGACCCTAAACCACTGACACCTGCTGCAGTCCACTCATTGTGAATCTCCCCCACACTTTTGAATGGGTTTTGTTTCACAATCCTCTCCAGGGTGCAGTTATCCCTATTACTTGTACACGTTTTTCTACCACATCTTTTCCTTTCCTTTGCCTCTCTATCATTGTGCTTGGACACAGAGCTCTGTGAACAGCCAGTCTCTTTAGCAATGAGATCTTGTGCCTTGCCCTCCTTGTGCAAGGTGTAAGTAGTCATCTTTTGGACAACTGTCAAGTCAGCATTCTTCCCCATGAGCTGTGGCTGCAAGGTGCCTGTTGTGGTGGCAGTCCCCAAATGAGATGGTGGATACAGAGGTGAAGGGAGAGCTCAAGCTCAAGAAGAAGTCCTATTGGGCTTGGTTAGCCCAATAGGACTTCAGAGGCAGGTGATGGGTACTGACACTCCAAGCAGAATTCAGCTCAGGCTGTGGCTGAAGAAAAACGTTGAATGTGGAAGGAGTTTGATGAGGCCATAGAAAAAGACTTTAGGACTGCCTCAAAGTGATTCTAGCAAACAGTAAGGTGACTTGGAAGGGGAAAGTGGTGCTCTACCAACATGGTGTATAGTACAAGTGGGGGTGCTGCTGACTTTGATGACTTTGAGTGGTAGAGTAGAAAACTTTGGGGACCTCCTTATACTGATTGCCACCTCCTTAGAGGAAAACAGAGTCTGAGAATGAGGGGCATGACTCGCTCATCACTGGGAGTGAGACCATTGAGGTAGTTAAATAACTCCTTGATGGCAGGGCCCCTGGGGTGGATGAGATTTACACTGTTTCTGAAGGCTCCCGATGTTGTAGGCTGTCTTGATTGACACACCTGGTCTGGTTTGTTGTTGTGGACCATTCAGAATCTCACCTCTGCTTTTTGTGGATGATGCAGTCCTGTTGGCTTTATCAGGTGGTGGCCTCCAGGCTGCATTGGAGTTGTTCACAGCTGAGTGTGAAGTGGCAGGTATCATAATTAACACCTTTAAGTCTGAGGCCAAAGTCCTCAGCAGGAAAAGGGTGGAGTTCCCACTCTGGGTCAGAGGCGAGTTGCTGCCCCAGGTGGAGGAGTTTAAGCAGACACACACATTCCCTTTAAAATCATCTCACTGCATTTTTACTGCACATATATTCATCTTTTTTTATTCTGCCCTGTTCCTGTTTGCTTTAAAAGGACAGATAGAATTAAACTCTCTGTGAACTATTAATTTAAAGGTCAGCAAAAAAAAAAATATATATATATATATAAATAAATAAATCAGACATTTTTCTATTTTACGTTTTTATCCTCAGCTATTTGCTGGAGAACTTGTATGGTCATAAAATCTCAAGAGAAATGCCATCCTGGTGGTAAGGTCAAGTGGCAAGACCCCAACAATGAGCAATCCAACCGAGACCTCAGTGGGGTAACAGGCTGAGGAGGATGCAGGGTGGATGAGATGGGGAAGGTGGATGAGGGTTGCATCAGAGAAAGGCCCCCAGGCTCGGGATCTTGACCCTAATCTTTCCACATTAAAAAAAGTCCCAGACTGCCGTCCTTCATCAAGAAAATCCACCCAGACATCCTCGATTCATTTTCAAGAAAAGTGTCAACAAGGGAGGGACGCAGCAATGAGCTGACACATGATGCAGTGGGCCTTAGAAAGAAGATCCCTTCAGCAGATACACTAATGACTGAGCAGCCTTATTTGGGACCCAGTCTCCTCAGTTCACCTGGGGAAAGGGTAGAAAAGGTGCCTGCTGGACATTTTAAATGTGAGTCTGTGGGGAATGACTGCTCAAGTGGACTATAGAGGAACTGCACAGTTAACTTCTGCAATGTGCAATAAAATGCTTTGAATTTGATTTTATATTTTTGTCTCCTCTGTCTCTGTATATACAGACCCACATTTTTCTGTAGATACCATCACCATCCATTTGTCACCAGTATATCACTGGTGTGATGAGCTTTTTACCTGTCCTTGATGTCCTTATTTTCATGCGTGGGCAGGCTAAACTCCTGTTTAACAACCTTCTTGTTGACATGGAGGAGTCTCAGAGAAAATACTTTGAAGACTTTCTGTTCTTTTAAAATATTTTACTTCTAAAGATGTTTATCCAATCCTTTTGTTGTAGGTTATGCACTCACTAAAACGTTTGGATGTAAATGTTTGTTTTATGTGTATATGTGGGATTCAGCTCTGAAAAGCTGAAGGATATGAACTTGTGTGTTGGCGCTGTTTCTATTCAATATGTTTTCTACAGTTATTTGACATCTGTAGCTCTTTCTAGATAAATATTAATATAATGTGAATTTGAAACTTGATGCACTCTGATGCTGGAAGATTATTAAAGAATTCCCTCCTGTGCTGATCAACTCGCCTTTTAAAATCGTGGATCACTGAGAGCTTGTCTGCTGCATCGCAACTTATTCTGCACTTTATCGCATCTCTGTTCACCCTCCTCCCACTCACTGTGGTCACTGTCACTACCTTTAAATGCAGTTCTATCTCTTATTTTGATTTATTTGTGATTTATTATTTTATCATTTGTTTTTTTTCTCATAATAAGTCTTAATTTGTATTACCATATTTGTTATGGTGGCAACCTGAGGACCCGCTGGTGGACACCAGTTGCAAAGGAGGCCATCCTGAAGAAGGAAGCTTGGCTGGCCCTGGGGTCTCCTGAAATAGGAGATGGGTATCAGAAGCAAGGTTATTATAGTTAACAAAAATGAATGAAATAACAAAAACTGAAATTGAAAAAACATTTTTGTTAACTGAAATAAATGAAAACCACAATTAAAAGGAACTAAAACTGTTTTGTGAGTTTACAAAACGAACTAAAACTAACTGAAATCGTAGATAAACTAACCTTCCTTTTCTTGTTTATTTTATTTATAAGCCTTGTGGACTGATATGAAATAATCATATCAATGAGGGGGGCTGCTCATCGCCTCGGGCTCTCTGGGCTCTTGTCCATTGACTGTGGGGGCTCCGTCTGGAGTCTCCCCCTTCCGCCTCTGGGGTGTGCGCACGGTTGTCATCAGGATGTGAGGCCTCCGATTTTCTGAACTCCTGGTGGGCCATTGATGGCCCGGTACCCCGGGTCCTTCCCTGCTTGCCTCTGGATCCAGAGGGGGGTGGTTCCAGCTTCTTGCCCCCATTATTGAGTATGTTCCATGGCAGAGGAACACACACACCACTACAGCATGACTGTATGTATGCGTGTGTGTGTATTCTTTCTTGCTCCCCTCCCCTCCGCTCTTTCTATTCCTGTTCTTCTCTTCTCAAAACTCAAAAATTAACAAAATAGCCAATAGAAAACTTATAGAGCTCTTATTGTAAAAGCAAATATGTTTGGTATAACCGTGCATTCAGATCATCATTCTGATTGCAAAAACTGCCAGACATAAATAAATAGATAAAAACAAAATCCTAGAATTTCACTCAGCAAAACTGGAACTCAACCATCTTGGACGGTCTGTGCAATTAACCACACAGCAGTCATATTATTGATCAGATAATTACATTAAAATGCTCCAAAAGGGTCCAACAGCACAAAAATGATCCAGAGGTTCCGTTCAGAGACTCCAATTAGCTGAGGTGAAGCTTAGCAGGCAGCTAGCAGCTACAGCCACCTGTTTCACCATGCAAAGAGGCCACATAGGCCCTAATAATGCAAACTTTAAGCCTAAATCTAATTAAAACAGATGAGTTATTTAAAGAAATCACCCCCCATACAACTCTTATGAAGGGAACAATTGTTGGAGCCTAAAGTGGACATTAGAGAAACTGCAGTTTTTGTTGCAGGTTGGCTTTTTCTGGTAATTCATGGATCTCTTATGGAAGATGGAACATTTTTGATAGAATGTACCAGAAGTAGAACTGTGATTACAACAACTAATAAAAAAAAAAATACAGTAAAAAATTAATTACTTACTTATTAGGGAACTCATGAATGAATTGCAGACTGTGGCTGAAAATGTTTTTCCTTGATTTTCTTCAGGTGTGTTGCTTTTATTGTAGTTTGTTTAGTTGGTTAGAAAGCCTCAAACATTACTGCATAGAAAAATATAAAAATATTTTACAAAAAAATTAAGTCATTAATGCTAAGGTTTTTTTCTGACCTTTTTTTCTTCAGATGTTCTGAAAGTGGCCAAACTTCTCAAAGTCTGGCATAAGAGTAGTATAATAAAAAAGGTATAAAAGACGACATATAGAAAATGCAGGCTTACTGGTGACCATGTTTCCTGTGTTCATGAATACAAGACCCAAACCAACTGAGGTTCAGTTTGCAGAAACATGTCTTTGTGCAGTGAGGCAACCTTAAATACGTTCAGTCTAAATAATCTGTTTTTTGCAGTTCTTTCAGCTCCAAACTTTGTTTTTCTAAAACTCTTCTCTAAATGAATCCTTCTTTGTGTCTCTCTGGGAGTTTTTTTTTTTTTCTGTTAACAAGATAAAACTGGTAGAATAAAAAGTGACACCAAGTTCAAGTCAAAATATCACAGAGTATGTAATTAATTTCTTCTTCCCCATATCTGAAATATTTATTCTGATGAAACATTGAACCATGGCCAGTTTGTTTTTGATTAAGTTTGTTTGAAAGGTGTGAATAGTTTAAATTAAAAAAACAAAAAAAAAACAAATCTACTTTTGAACATGTTCCTCTCATTGAGCTCATCAGTGGTTTTCACTGAACTAAAAAAAATATTTTGCCGTTATTTCCTTTCAGCCTTGTGGAGATTTTTCATCACAATGTGTGAAAATCATAAAATTCACTCATTTAACTGAAAGTAGAGGCTCTGGTGTCTAAAGAAAGTTAAAGCACATCAAAACATTCAGAAACTGACCTGATTGATCTCAGCTCAGTTTCCAGAGTTGGCTTGTAGGTCAACCGTTACCTTTTCCTACCACCAGATATGTAAGTAAAGACAGAGCCCATTTCTGCCTATAGAATAAGCTTATATTATATTATTATATTTTCTTTTTTTTGTTTGTTTTTTGCTCCCCCACCTCCTTTTTTTCCTCTCTTCTTATCCCTCTTTTTTTACCCCTTCCTTATTGCCTGTCAGGCCGGGCATGAATAACAAAAATAAATAAATAAATAAAAATAGAAACATTAACAAGAATAGCCTATAGAAAACTTATAGAGCTGTTCTTGTAAAAGCAAATATGTTTGGTACATCAGTGCGGTTGGATCATCATTCTGATTGCAAAAAGTGCCAGACATGACGGGCTTAAAAAATAAATAAATAAATAAAATTATATATATATTTTTTTTAACCTAAAAAAAATTTCAGGCTCATCAGATCACAAAAGTGTGCTAAAAAATTAATTTTTATAATCCGCAGATAAATATTATATAGTTAAATACATAAAAGATAATTTCTCATAGATTTTTGGGCTCCTTATATTGAAGCATTTTGGCCACTATCATTTTGTTTGTTTTGGAGCCAGAGGTAACCTGTAGGAAAGGGTAGGGGGCGGGGGGGTCCCAGGACTCTATGCAATAATGGTTTTCAGTATGACTTTTTTTGCCCACGTTTCTTTACAGCATTGCTTCAGTTCATTAAGGTTTGCAGCATCCATTTATGTACAGCTCTGGGCCATTGCAGTACCATGATTCTTTTCTTGTGGCTGCAAAACAAGCCAGAATCCTCAGCCCCCCACCACCGTGCTGAGAGTTGGTCTGAGGTGTTTGTGCAGATATGCTGAGTTTAGTTTTCTCCAAACATGCTGCTGTGCATTATGGACAAACGTCTCCACTTGGGTCTTGTATGTTCAAGAAGTCCTGTGGTTTGTTCAGATGCAGCTTTGCAAACCTATGCCATACTGCCATGTTCTCTTTAGCGAGAAGAGGTTTTTTCCTACAACCCTTCCAAACAAGCCATACTTGTTAATTCTTTCTCTAATTGTGCCATCATGCACTTTAACATTTAAGATGCTAACTGAGGTCTGACCATTGCCCAGGTCTGAGCATTGCCCAGTCTGACTTCGGATGCTAGGATGTCCGTCCCTGGGATGATTGGCAGCTGTCTTGAATCTTTCCCATTTGTGAATAATATTTTTCACTGCAAAATGATGTACTTCAAAAATTTTTTGGAAATGGCCTTCTAACCTTCCTAGATTGATGAGTGGCTCCAATTGCTCCTCTAAGATCATTGCTGACATCCTTTCTCCTGAATCTTTCAGACCAGCAAACTGCCAGAACTTCTGCTTTTACAGAGGTGCTCACACTCGCTGACGATCAATGAATCAGTGACGTATATTAGCAGCACCTAGTGGCTACTTACCCTCTTACTTCCTATGCAGTAAGCATGTACTTATGCCACATTTCCATTAGTACCTACTCAGTGCTGGTCAACTTGACTTGGCACGATTTTCCATTAGTACCAGGTACCAGGTACTTTTTTAATATCCACTCAGCGGGGGTTCCAAGTGATCCGAAAATGTGATATTGGAAAAACAGCATGCCACTGATTGGCCAGGGAAGATAAGATAAGATAGGATAAGATGCTGAGAAGATGAAGACGAAGAAGATGAATAAAATGAGACCAATTAAATAAAATAAAATAGAAAAGGAAAAGAAAAAACACTATACATAAGATATATACAACAATACACATATACATATACACACATGTACATCAAAGAACACTATATACAGATATCAACCCAGAGTATGCATTTAGAGTCAGTACAATAGATAAGATGTATGTTATTGTATGGCTAGGGTAATGGAAGTGGAGGTAAAGTATCCAAGTGATTTTTGACATTATGATGCATTGTACAGTCTAACTGCTGTTGGGATGAATGACCTGCGAAAACGCTCCTTCCTGCAGCGAGGATATTTCAGTCTCTGACTGAAGGAGCTGCTCAGCTCACCCACGGTCTCATGCAGAGGGTGGTGGGGGTTGTCCATGATGGATTTCAGCTTCACTAAAATCCTCCTCTCACCCACCATCATCACAGAATCCAGGGGACATCCCAGCACAGAGCTTGACCTACGCACCAGCTTGTCAATCCTGCTCCTGCATCCACCCCCCAGCAGGCCACTGCATAGAAAAGGGCAGATGCTACCACAGACTCATAAAAAAGTCTTTAACAGAGTCCTGCAGACACTGAAGGACTTCAGTCTCCTCAGAAGGTGGAGTCGACTCTGGCCCTTCTCATACAGGACGTCTGTGTTTGTAGTCCAGTCCAGTTTGTTATTAAGGTGAACACCCAGGAACTTATAAGAGACCACGGTCTCGATGTCCTTTCCCTGGAAGTTTACAGGTGCTTTAGGGGGTGACTTCCTCCTAAAGTCTATGACCATCTCCTTTGTCTTGCTGGTGTTGATTTGGAGAGCGTTGGTCTCACACCAGCCGACAAAGTCACCCCCCTGTATT
>VUQJ01013636.1:16457-30736 GCA_015108635.1 Andinoacara biseriatus
ATGGATGGATGGATGGATGGATGGATGGATGGATGGATGGATGGATGGATGGATGGATGGATGGATGGATTGCACTGTGCTGTGGTGTATTGTCCGTAGTTTGTTCTTAAAGGAGTGAAGCTGTCCAGGTTAGTTGTAGTTTCAGTATAAGCACACTGACTCTGACCTCTTTGCTGGAGCTTTTATCAGCATCATAGATTCTTTTCATCTTACCCAGCACGTATCTGGCCCCACACATACCAAAGGACACACACACCGGACCTTGTTTTTACTTTGAGATCAAATATTGACTGTTTTTGTTCTGAGGACATTTTTTATTTCTGATCATCTTTTTTTCATGTGCCTCTCTCTCATGTTTGCCATATGGTTTGTTCTTGCTAGCCATAAAGAAATCTATAAATTCCTTTACTGGTGATGAATTTTCTGATGCTTTTAATTTATCTTTATCTCCTTATAACAATGTTGATCTCACACCATCCATCCATCCATTCTCTTCCACTTATCCTGTTCAGGGTTACGGGGGGGCTGGAGCCTATCCCAGCTGTCACAGGGCGAGAGGCAGGGTACACCTGTACAGGTCGCCAGCCTGTTGCAGGGCTAACACAGAGAGACAGACAACCATTCACACTCACATTCACAACCATGGAATCACCAGCTAAGCTAACCCCCGTAACTGCATGTCTTTGGACCAGTTTAATGATCACCGCCTATTTTTTTTTTACCTGAAAAAGCATCTTACCTGCATCTTTGTTCACTTCAATTCAGTTTTATTCAAGTCACTTTATATTGTAAGTATACAGAGAAAACCCCAACAATCAAAGGACAAACACCCATTAAACAGAAAGAAACCTGCAGCAGAACCAGGCTCAGGGAGGTCATCTGCTGCAACTGGTTGGGGGTGAGGGGAGAGCGAGAGGACAAAAGACACACTGTGGAATTATGCCAGAGAATAATAACTAATGATTAAAGGCAGAGTGGTGTATAAACATGTGCGTGAAGAAGAAACAGAGCATCATGGGAAGCCTCCAAGCATCTGTTTCAATCTTGCTTTTATCACTGGAGAATACATTGACCTGCTGAGTTCTGTTGTATCATGCTCAAAGCTGGACATTCATGTATTTATTTCATCATCATTTAGTTCATCGAAGCTTCTTTGGAACATCTGCAGGTTGGAAGACTTCAGTACTCACAGGTAGTCACATGCTACACCTCAGTGTCTCCCCAGTAACTTCAGAGTCCACTTTAAGATTCTGGTTTTGACTTTCACAGCTCTGCATGGGCAAGCACCAACGTGAACTTTTATCCCTCCGGTCATGTGATCAGGGCCTGCTGGCTGTGCATCATGCAACACTGAGAACTGAAAGAGACGGAGCTTTGCAACCAACTCTGGAGCTCTCTTCCTCTGAGCCTGAGATCTGTGGACTCAGCGATTCCTTTCATAAAGCAGCTAAAAACCTTTTGCGTTTATGTTTTCTTGCAAAGCACTTTGTATTTATATTGAAAGGTGCTATTTAAATACAATTTTACTTGCTTACTTAAAATTTGAACTATTTTTACCCATTTTTTTTACCTGGCTTTGCGTCTCTCTAGCTTCCAGTAGCGCTGCCGTGTGTCTCTCTGCTGTTAGCATATTGAAAACAGCTTGTGTGTTTGATGTTCTTCTTTGCTGTCACTTTTGAAATGACCAAGAAACTCGTGCAATACGTGCAAGTTATTGTTGAGTCGTATCCGCATGCTTCAGCTGCAGCACAATAATAATCACATCAGCTGATGTTATGTACGAAGCTGCCAATCAGATTTATTGATTTCAGTGGTCCCAGAATACTGTCTCACATCATTCCCATGCCAGACAATTATGCCAGTGTTGGTCACATGACAGCACACAGTTGTTTTACTGCTCATTTCCTTCGAATTGTCTAAATCACACTGACCAACTTTGAGACTTTGAGAGGCAAGAGGGTGCCTGCCGCCAAGAAACCTTACAGTATTTTCATGGTCTGTTTAAAATGGTGCAGATACCCTGGCATCATTGGTCATCTGTTTCCAGACCTCAGGAACTATTGTGAACAATGTCCATCATCAGTCGTAACCAAGAAAAACAAAGTGGTCAAAATGAATCATGGTTGGTTCATTATTTTATTATCTATTTTTTGCTGGCTGTTTTTATTTGTGCTCATTTGGTGCGTGATTGTATTCTAATTCTGTGTCTTTGTTCTGTTTCTTGCAGTGATTGTGGTTCTGTTCACCGCTTTAAAACACCAAAGGAAGCAGGAACCTCTCATCATCTCCAAAGAGGATGTCAGGGACAACGTGGTTAGCTACAATGACGAGGGTGGTGGTGAGGAGGACACCCAGGCTTTTGATATTGGCGCCCTCCGACACCCTGATGCTGCAGCCGCCTTGGAAGAGTGTGGAAAACAGAGGCGTGACATCATTCCCACTGATACTCTGCTGTACCCACCACATTGCCACCTTGCCCCTGCTCCCTCCAGCCTCCTTATGCCCCCAGTAAGCATGGCTTCACAGGATAATGGGGATGTACACGAGTTCATCAGCCAGAGAGTGATGGAGAACGACTGCAACCCTACAGCACCACCGTACGACTCACTGGCCACTTACGCCTATGAGGGAGCCGGGTCAGTGGCCGAGTCTCTTAGCTCACTGGGCTCGGCTTCATCTGAGGCTGAACAGGACTACAACTACCTGAGTGACTGGGGGCCGCGGTTCAGGAAACTAGCTGACCTGTATGGTGCTGAGGATAGTGACTTCTCCTAACAGTTACACGTCCATGGCAAAGATGAGTTCAGGTGACGTTTAGATGATGACAGCTACTAACATACTGAGGAAGTTGCTACTGAGCTTTAAGGAAATGTGAGAACTTAAGCATACACACACACACGCACACACACACACATACACAAACACACACACACAGTCCCTTATGAGTGTGTGTGTGTGTCGGGGTCGTACCCTGCAGAGGGGGAGTGTTAACTGAAGAGGGGAGGACGGCTGGAGGAGCGGCTCCTCGTCGTTCGTCTGCAGCTCCAAACACACACACATTGTGAAAGAAGCCGCAGCGTGTCCCCCGCAGTGTACTGGAGTATGTGTGTGCGTGTCGAAGTGTGTTGGTGATACAAAGTGGACGGCAGCTGAATATTTAGTTGGTGTGTGACGGAGGATCAGCGAGGAGGAAGCTGCCAGCTCGAGGTAAGCCCTCTCAGCTCAGAGCTGTCATTGTGAAAGCTGCTGCTGGAGCTTCAGGACAAACTTTGGTCTGATTATTGTGAGTTCCTCTCAGTCTCAGAGCGAGTTTCCACTCCGCTGCTGTTTGCTCACACGCTCGCGTGCAGCAGGTACGGACTTCCTGACAGCTCTGATTTGTGGGGGGCTGCTGGATGTTTTCGTTGGCTCGCAGTTATTTTTGAGACGTCTGCTCTGCTGCGTGTCAGAAGGTGAGTTTCCATCACCTGTTTTTAAGTTAGAATGAGAAACCCAGACACACTGAAGTGTAGTAAGTTTGATTCATACTGACAAACTCAAACAGGAACAAACATGATGGAAAGATCATGTGACTTTAATGCCCACTGAGACTTTGGCTTGACTCCAGGAACGAGACATTACCCAAAACCTCAAAATCAATATGAACAACAAACAGAAGAATAAATGTAAAAAATCAATATTCAAAGATTTTATTACTCATCTACTTTCTTTTTCTTGGTTTAATGGACTGACTGGACAATCAGCCTCTGACCTCTGACCTCTACAGAACAGTGGCAAATAATATTGGTTTTGTTTTTGTGGATTTTCCTAAAACTTAAAATCTGAGATGCGATCACAAAGCTGACCTGTACAATTCAGACTTTCCTGGATCAGCTTTGCATGATTCACAGTTCATAATAAGCCTTCTTCATTTTATATAATTTAGCTCCGCCCTCTTTAAGCCAAATTTCTTCTGCTATCAGGTGGGTTGGGATCTTCTAAGAACTGAAACAGTGTTTAGAGCCTGTGGCTCATGGGGATTACTGCACATACACTCAACTCATTATTAGTAATATGAACATCAACCAGTGGAACAGAAGATGTCTGACAGGAAGTGAGCTTTAAGACTGCCTCCACTGTTCCTGCCTAAGAATCCTCCCTGGTGATCCAGGCCTGCTTATCTTGACATACTTCAAAGACGAACTCTGTTTACCAGAGATGAACCACAAGATGTTGAAAATGCTGTAGTTCCCACGCCAGACCACAGGTTGGCAGTGTGGGTATAATTCAATTCAATTTTATTTTATTTATTTAGCACCAAATCACAACAAACAGTCGCCCCAAGGTGCTTTATATTGTAGTTAAAGACCCTACAACAATTACAGAGAAAACCCAACAGTCAAAACAACCTATGAGCAGCATTTGGTGACAGTAGCAAGGAAAAACTCCCTTTTAACAGGAAGAAACCTCCAGCAGAACCAGGCTCAGGGAGGGGCAGCCATCTGTTGTTTGTGTTGGTTTTGCGTTGTTTGTGTTGGGTTTGTGTTGTTTGTTGGGTTTGTATAAATATGGGTTAGGGTCTTTAGTTTACAGAAATGGATATTTTCAATTTTAAAGCAAAATAAAAGTGTCTCTGCGGGGCCCCTTTAAACAATCCAAATTTACTTCTGAAAACAATATTTTAAATCTCAGCAACCAAAGGACTCACACACTCACACCATATCACAGTCCTTTAAATTAAAATGAAACGTTGCAGGCCCGCATCGATGCCCGCGCCGATCCCCGCGCCGATGCCCGTGCCGATGCCCGCGGGCGTTGTGAGAGGGTTGGGGTTAGGGTAGGATTGTTCCTTTAACTTAATGCTCTGAGGTTCTGTTTTTGTTGTTTTTGTTTTCCGGGTGTATTCCTGCCTCCCTGATGTTTCACTTTCTGGGATTTATATCCCCCCGTATCAGTTCTTGGTTCTCAGCTGTTGTTCTTGTTAGTTACTGTGGTTCACCGTGTTCCCCTCTGTGTTTCTTTTGGGATTTTCCGACTTCTTTAGTATTTCCGTGTCCTTTTTTTTTTTCTTCATCTCTGTGCAGCACGTCTGTCCTGCCTCTCGGTGTCCTGTTCTTGTTTAGTTGTGTGTCTGTTGTTGTTAGGCTGTAATTCCGATGGTATTCCCAATCAGATCTGGTCATCTCTGTTTGGTTTATGTTCTGTGTCAGGTTCACGTTCTGGTCCTGGCCTCTGTTGGTTCCTTCCTGTTTTATTTTGATAGTCTTCTGACTCTGGTGTCTTCAGCTCCCTGATCGCCTCGTGTGTGTTTCCTTTTGTCGTGTCGTCTCTCAGTTCCTCGCAGCTGTGCTCCTGTGTTCTCGTTTGCATACGGGTTTTGCGTCCCTGGATCTTGACCTGCCTCGTTTGTATTCTGTTGTTTTGGAGAAACTTCGGCATTAGAGCTGAATCAGAATTTAATTGCATCGCCCTCTTCCTGCATTTGTGTCCGTCCCCACCTGCCACACTCCCCCGCTTCCTAACAATCAGCAGGAATTGTTTAAACAGCTTCCTCATGTGGTTGTTTGACTCTCGTCCAGTAAATGCCGTTAAACCTGTGAGCCGTCATGGTGGCAAGCCGACTCTGCGGGCTGAAGTGTGGAAGCTCTGTGTAGTTCTGAATGGCTGAAAGGCTGTTTGACCTCTGACCCCAGCCGCAGGCTCCCATTTAATTATGTGCGATGAAACGCTGGTGCCGTGTCAGACTGATGAAACTCTCAGAAACATCACACACCCGGGACAGAATCCACGTCCTGTGGGCGTCCACGGCAACCAGCCACCCCTCCCATCCCCATCTTCTGACTCTGTTGCCATGGCAGCAGCTGCCTCCGCAGGGGAAGTTGGTGTTCTCAGTGTTCCAGTTAGTGGATCATTCTCCCCCCTGGGGGCTTAAAGTCCGACCTGTCAGAGCTGAGAGCCGTGAGACGCCAACATCAAAGATCCTTTCAGAACTCCTTCCTCTTCCTCTTCTGCTTCCTGCCTGCCAGCAACAAATGTTCAGAGCAGAGGAAAAAAAGCAGCGCTCGGCTCTGATGTACTCGACCTCTGTCTGCGCCATTATCTTATTTCCTGAAACGTTTACCATCCAGAACCTACATAAATACCCCCAGATGTGTTTGAGGCTGTGTGGGGGAAGTCCTGTTTGATTCCCACCTTAGACACACAGGAGCATCATCTCTGCAGGCCGACTTCCATTTCTCACAAAGAAACCTGATGTAGTTTGTCTTTGTGCTGGTGAAAGCAGCACACTGTAAATCAAAGATGGACAGTGCCACCAAATGAACCTAAACATCGAAGGATAGTCGGTGACAAAAACACTTGCAGGCGTTATTTACAGCTGGTTCTCCTTCGTAGTCCCTGAAGACCAGAGGATCTCTGATTTGAGGCCTTGTGGTGGAGGCTGGAGGGCTCAGACCTGAACAGCAGCATCAGCAGCACGAAGCCAGCGAGAAGCTACGTAAACACAGAGACGCCTGCAGAGATGATTTATGCTGTGTGTGTTTGTGCTGCAGTGCCGCGCGGACTCACAACATGTAAACGGCAGAAACTCAAGCTGTGATTGGAATTATAGAGCGGCGGCACTGCATCCTTCACATCTCCTCGCTGTTTTCTCAGTGCTGCAGCTCGTCTCAGACTCTGTGTGCAGAATAACAGGCACACACACAGATTCAGGTTCTCTGCTGCAGATAATGAAGAAACAACTGAATGCTGAGGAGCCGCTGTGCTGCAGAGAGGAGGGTGTTAAAGCTTCCGTGCTGTTCAGAATGCTCCATTGTACCAGGAACAGTCTGTGCTGAGCACAACAGGTGTGAGAGCTCGCTGTCCCAAGAACAGGAAGTGCGTCTGTCGCTTCGTTCAAACATGACGGGCGCTGAAGCATCGCTCACCACGAAGTCGAGTGTTTGGTTTGAAAGAAGAGTCCAGAATCAGAGGTCATAAAGCAGGCCCCACCTCCCTGCTGAGCATGGCTCCAAATGATGACACCTGATTGGTTTATCAGATATCTGCTAAGGTGGAAGAAGCCCACCTTGATGAGACGTCATAAGACGATCCGCAGGAACCTCAAATCTTTTCTTGAAATGACACAAATGCTGGCTGAAAAGTGAAAATAGCTTCGAAGAATCTAAAATACCAAAATTTAATTTGTTTTTAAATCAAAATAATAGAAAATAGAATTTTATGAAATTAAAATACTGATGAAACTGAAAATATTAAAAACATAAAAATTAAAGATAATTAAAATGAAGAATAAATAAAAATGCTACAAATTAAATAAACGAAATAAACACTAACGAGCAATGACGTCTGGCACCAGGTGAGTGCCGTGGGGAAAGGCTCCGCCCCCACAATGAGGCAGCAGTATTTGTGTTTTCAGTCACTGCGACTAACAAAATATTCTCGTAGAACTGCGGCACACGCTCAGTTTCCACAACACACCAAAACAAACACACGCCGGTGAGGTGTGCGTGGTTAGACTGAGGTGTGGTGGGAGGCGGGGCTTCACCTCCACATCTCCGCCCCCTGTCAGTGCTGCACGCGCTCACACGAACTGCTGGCTCATTTGCACAGAAACATTTAGATGCAGTGAGCATGCGCAGTGAGTCAGGCTGCAGAGCTCGGGCTGTGTGTGTGTGTGTGTGTGTGTGTGTGTGCGTGCGTGTGCTGAGGCATAAAATCGGCCACCTGTCACCATCTCTCTAACACACACTCCCCTCATTCTTCTCTTTCTCGAGCAAACAGGCGGAATAAAAGCCGTGTGTGTGCTGTGGTATGTCAGCCACACACTAATCCGGGCGTGTCGGTTCCTGTCTGTGCGGAGGCCGAGCTCGTCGGAGCAACTCGGGAAAAATGATCCCGCTTTTCTTTCCCGCCGCCTGCCAGTCGAGTGTGTGGGCAGAGCGGCCTGAGGTGCCGTCACTACAGCAACGGGCAGGAGAGAGGCCAGCTCGGAGCCACGAGTACCTGAAGAAGGAGGGGGAGGAAGCAGCAGGTAGGAAGTCATGTGACTCCAGATCCAGCTGCTCCAGCTGTGGGGTTAAAGTAAAGGAGCAGCGTGTCACATCGTTGGTCCCAGCAGAGGAATCGTGCAGTTTCTGTGTTTCTGCTGTGAACGCGGGCTAGACTCACTGTGGCGCCTCTGCTGGACGGCAGAGGAACTGCAGGATTTGGTGACGCTTCATCAGCACGTTGGTGTTTTCCTGGTACAGATGGAGGTTATATCTGAACATCTGGGTGGATACCATTTCTGTTTTTAAATCAAAGCGTGTTTGTGTGTCTGTGTGCATGTAGCACAAATTTTCACCAGAAAACAGGAAGTGACTTCGACAGCAGAAGATGAGCAGCAGGCGACCTGCGAGCCACTGTCTGCCTTCAGTGAGAGCTCAAAATACAAAAACTCCTCTAAGATCAAAGAGATGAGCCATAAAGTGACCAATGAGCACAACAGAAGAAACACCAGGACGTGCAGACTGGTTCTGGCACGTGCTCAGTCGCCCCGCTCTGTGGACGGCTGTGGATATGTCCTGCTGAGCTGTGGGGATGAAGGGGTTAAAGTGCAGTAAAATGTGGCACTGCAGGCTTCGCGTCCTCAGAGGGCAGCAAGAAGTTGAGATAAGGCTCTGACTGATGGAATGAAAATCAAAGGTTTTTTCCATCCATCAGCTGCTGTAACGTCACTCAGAACGGCACCCACCAAACCCGAAGCAGCCGGCACAGGAGCTGCTGACTGCATCCACACAGAAGGTGGTGTCTGCAGCATTTCTGAGGAACAGCAAACACTGTTGGAGCCTCCATCAACTCTTAAATGTTGAAGCTTTTCAGGGAAACTGGGATGGAGAGAAAAGGTAGTTCTGTGTTTATTTGAATGACATCATTCAGTTTGTCTGCACCTCCCCAGGGATCAACACTGGGTCCTCTTTTCTTTAATTAAGTCCATCCATCAATTTTCTTCCTCAAATCAGAGTCATGGTGGGAGCAGCCGAATCATTTCCAAAGTAGGAAGTTCATCCCGACAAGCAGCAGGTGGAGGCAGTTGAGGGTTTTTGTTAGCTTCTTCATCTGCATGAACTTCCAAGAAGAACAGCATTTCATTACGGTTTCCACTTTCATCCTTACCAGGACACCAGCTTCATATTCTGCTGTGCTGCCATCATTGTGCTTTTGACAAACACCAGACTGTCTTCGTGGGTGTATATATGCACACACATATATGGGTGGGGGTATGGGCACATGAGTATGTATGTATGTATGTGTGGGTATAAGGGTGTGTGTGTGTGGCTGGACCTGAGTCTGGGCATTCTCGTGCTTTTCCTCCCTGTTGCTTCCCAATGGTCGCTCCTGCCCCCCCCGGTGTGGGCGCCTTGGGGTTCCTGAGCCGGACTGGATGTTCTGGTGTGGGTCTCAGCCTGCTCTCCTGGTGGTTGTGTGCCGGGGAGGCTTGGGCTTCTTTGGCGTGCAGTGTGTCGGGCGGTTCTTGGGCACCTGGGGCCCTGACGCCGGCCTGCACGGGGGATGGCCTCTGGCGGGGCTTTCCTGTTGCCCCGGATTCCCTGGGGCCCTTGCTCTTCCACTGGGGGGGCTCCGTCCGGGGCCGCCTGCTCCTCTTTGGTGCGGTGCGGTGGGATTTTTAAAAATAATTCTGTTGAAGCATGGTTGAAAAGCAATAGCAGACTTTCATTTGTTCATTTTCATAGAATTTTTATTTATTATTACTTTTGTCAGATTAAAGTTATTTCTATTACCATTGTGGGTTTTTCTTTCATTAACCGAGGGGTACCAACAATTTTGTCCACGTCTGTATATATATATATATATTTTTTTTTCTCTTGGTATTATGTAGTTGCAGCAGTTGATTTTTGGTTAATTAGCTGGTGTTCTGTCCCCTTTTTTTCTATCTTTCCCCTTTCTCCCCGTTTTTTTCTCTTTCAGCCTGTCAATTCTGGAATAACTAGAAAATATATATATATATATTGGGAGAATAAATTTGTTCGGCACAAAAGTGCATTCAGATTATTCTGCTTGCAAAAACTCCCAGAATTGACCGGCTGTTAAAAACAAACAAATGAAATAATCCTCCGATTCCCACCACCGCAGCTCACCTGCTGCCGTGCGCGGACCGATCAGAGGAACCACCTACTTCCAGACACTTGTGGAGTGGCACGAACAGCAGGATGAGCCTCGACATTCCTGACATTCCCATCAGGTCCCAAGCAACAAAAATTCCATTTGCAGCAACCACAGCAGCAACATGTTTGATGTTCTGGCATACACAGCAATGATGTCACAGGTGAAGCTGTTACACAACAATGACATCACCACATGAGCAGAGAGTGAGACGCTGAAGCGGAAACACGTAGGACGTCCAGGAGGAATCTGCTCCACCTTAAATATTTAATCAGGCTGCATACTGGAATAGACACTGCAGGAAGTGCCACTTCCTGGGATCGTGTCACCTTCTTATCAAAGATGACACTGAAGGTCTAACCCCCCACGTTTCCTGTATGAACCATTAAAGACAGAAATGAGAGCTGGGTGTCGAAGCACAGCTACAGCACCCTGAACACAAAGCACCACTTGACATTTATATTTGCATCTTTAACCTGCAGTCGGAGCTCCACCTTCTCATCTTTTCATTGTCTGATTCAGCGTCCCGCACACTCTCACATCCAGAGCAGCAGGCCTTCTTTTAGACAAACAGGTTTCCATGAGAGCAAACACCGGGGATGCTGGGATGTGTAGTCATCCTCGTCCTCCTCCTGTGTCAGTTCCTGGAAGACGGTGACGGCCGAAGCTGCAGATTCATTGAAACGTGAGGACGGAGCTCTGCAGGCCGACACGCTGACATTTACTGCAGCAGCGTGACGGCTCAGACCGTTTCACAGCGGTTCCAGCTGCGAGGAGCTTTCAGGTCTTCACTGAGGCTCAGACCTAACCTGCAGCTGTGAAATCAAAAGTTTAGAGAAAAACTCACATGAAATAAGAAGTGTTGCTCTGCCTTTGTTAATCGTACCTCCGAGTGGAGGCGAGCGGAGCTGTTAGTGAGCTCTGAGAGGCTGCTGAGGGGCTGCAGCCGCCTCACGGACACACGCATCAAAGACAGAGGCGGCGAGCGCCGGCTGCTCGGGTTTCACACGTGTTTGATGAGCGCCGTCTCAGCTTCAACACATTTCAGCAGCGCCACAAACCTGCAGACACGTCTTTAAAAAGCTTCCAGGAGTCAAACCGAGGTCAGGCAGGGACGAGCAGCTGATCCCGCGTCACACGGTTCTCGGGAAGCGAACGGGACCTTAGGCTCTGCGTTTGGCTGTTTTTCTGCTTCAGCTTCCTGTTTGGGTTTTTCAGTGTTCTGCAGTTTGGGGGTTTTGTGCTGCATGTGGAGCCTGAGCCTCATCACACCGGTAAAGCCTTCAGGCCTGCTTCCTCTGCTCCGGCTTCTGTGCAAAGTCCAGTTCAGAGTTTTTGGAGTTTAGGCGCTTCCGTGTTTTGCTTTCGGGTTCTTTGACTTCCGTTCGGTTCTCTCGTCATTTCCTTTCTTACTTTATCGGCGTCTCTGATGACCGACTCTCCTCCATGATTGTCCTTCTTGCCTGTGTCTCGGTCTCCCAGCTGCTTCCACGTCCCTGATGACTTCCGGGCTTCAAACCCTGCCGTCGTACTTCCTGCCTGTAGATTCACTTTCTTTTTTGTATTTTGCATCAACTAAAATAAAAAATTTTTTTTGTCTCTCCGTCGTCAGAATGTGACTCTTTGTATCTGCTGTGGATTGTGTGAATCTTGTTTCTCTCTGTGCTCGTGAATTTGGGGAGACTTGAACCCTCTCACCTTTACCTGCCGTGTGAATCTTGTGGAGCCTTTTGTTTAAACAGCAGCGGTGCTCGGGAGGTTTCAGGTGTTTGTGCTGCACAGACATTTCAGAAACAGCTAATTCAGGTACTGGTGGTGTGTCAAAAACTGTTAGACCTTTTATTCTGAAAGGACCTGCCTGTCTGCTTCCCTGATGTATGCTGACTGTGTGGTGTATAAACAGGAAGCAGCTGTGAGCAGGCCACCAGAAAATAAAAGCTGATGTGGTTCCTACCTGGGTCCTGGGCCTGGTCCCGGACCTGATTTACCTCCACCCGTTCCTGGCTTTGATGGGACGATGACAGCTTGAGCGAGCCGGCGTCTTCCAGGCTGAAGGTGCCGGCTCGCTCGGCGGCGTTCCAGTCTGAACTTTCAGAGGCTGCAGGTCACACGCTCAGCTCTGTCTTCTGTTTCAGGTCCTCATCCTCGCCGACGACAACATGGTGGCATCCAGAGCCGCAGCTGCCATGCTGCTCCTGAGCTGCTGCATCCTCCTCTGTCTCATCGGCCCACCCTGTGCGTGTCAAGGTAGGTCATATGATCACACCCTCACCTGCTCTACACCAATCAGACCTGATTGTGCAAACTGTAGCTTACAAGTTCAGAGTGGAGTTACTGACCTCATATTCACACTGTGGAGAATACAACTAAAATATAACTTTGTGATCTGTTTATAGATTATTATAATCTAACAGCAGAATCGGTGAATGTCGACTTTAAAACGTTCATTTTCACCCTCTGGATCATTGGCAGCTGCAGACCTTCTCAGAGTTCCAACACAGGAGGCAGGTTTCAGGCTGCAGCCTCACTGCACGTGCTCAAAAACAGAAGGCGACATCTGTGATGCTCGCAGAGACGCTCCACACACACCCCCAAAACAACCCCCCCAAACAACCCTCTGACTCATGCAGGCAGTTTTTAAATGTACTTTCTGTTTACCTGCTATAAGAGCTTAGCGTGAGTCAGCCAGACCTCACCTGGAGGGTCGGGAGCTGGGTGAGAATGGGGGTGTATGGGGTACGTGACTCTGCTGACCTCTGACCTTCTCAGAGGAGCAGAGGCTGTGAAAGCATCACCTGAACCCCTTCAACACCATTTAAAGGCTCATTCTGCCACATTGCTCTGAAGTACTTCAAAATCTTGAGCCCCCCCCCCCATTTCTTTGCATGTTGCAGGAAAATGTTACACAGGTGCAGCGATGTAATGAAACCCGTCTGCATGAATCTCACCAGCTTGAAAATCAGTGTTTAAAGTTCAGACTTCGAACCATCAGGTCAAGCTTCAAGTTAAAATGACCATAAACACTTCTGTGACCACGAGCTCAGTCGGGTCAGCGTGACCTCAACGTCATCATCCGATGCTGGGCGCTCAGCTGTGAGCGCTTCCTTTCATTGCTGCTTTCAACTTGTTCAGCTGATGAGGACTGATATAATTTCTAATTAAGTCTAATCTTAATGAAGTTGCATCAGTGATATTACAGCAGCCGTGTGATTACTTTAATGTGCCTCTTAGTTTGAGATACGACCACCGAGGGGGAAATCCTGACGCTCAGATTCAATCTGACAGTTTTTCATTTGAGGAAATGACAGAAATATTCTTCCGTGGACTCGTGAAGGTAGCTCCACATCAGGAAACACCTGGAGATAAAACGAAGGAATTAATGAGCTAATTACTGTGACGGTGAAACGGCCGCCAACGTTTCCCCCTCTGGAGGAGATCCGAATAAGAAGGCTCTGATTGATCGGCTCTTCAGCTGAGTTTCCCGCAGATGCTTTTTATCAAAAGATTCAAACCGAATAAAGAACAAGGCCAAAGGAAGCCCAACCCCTCAGCGAGGAGGGCACAGTAATGGAGCTTATTCATGAAGAAGCTGGAAACATTAACCCAGGAATTCAAACTGGAATTTTAGCGTTCACATTTGGGCTGATGAGGCAAGTTTATTTCAGCTGAGATGGTTTCGATTCTCTATAAAGTAATTTCAGAGCCGAGCTGAAGGCTGATGTTTTTGGTTTAATCGTGACGATGACGGTCAGAATACAAATTTTCTGGGTTCAAATGAATGATTTTGTGTCTCGACTAAAATGATGTCTGGAGTCCCTCAGGGATCAAGTCTGGGCCCTCTTTTCTTATTACCTGTGCCAAGGAGGTTTGTAACTGGTTCATTTTGTCAGGATTGAAAAGTCTCCAGATTTATTTTAGAAGGATCCAGGAATTTTGGAGGTGTTCCTTAATGTGGTGCGATAGGATGTAATGAGGATTTTTGGGGCAACAAATCCACATTTAAGTGACAGAACGAGGAGAAAATCTCATTGTACATCCCGTATAATCACAATTCTCTTCTATTCTAAAATATCTGACACTGATCCAGGTCCAAGCCTCCTTCTGGATCCAGGACATTTACAGCCTGGGTGGAATCACAC
>VUQJ01013639.1:15508-26712 GCA_015108635.1 Andinoacara biseriatus
CTGGCATACCACAGCACTCCAATATAAGAGATGACCTTGATCATATCACCGAAACCCTTCCAGCTCCTGGCATATCTCTCTGCAGCTGACTTGTGTGCCAAAGACAAACTTTCCACTAAGACCAACATCATTTTTACAACACAGTCAGCCTCCCCCTACCCACCTCTTCCTCTGTGGTCCTCCTCAGCTCGGCGGCAGGTGCTATGTAAGGCAGTGTGCTACCACAGCCCCTGTATCTGGGTTAACAGATTTAGTAGTAGCTCAGCCTGACCGGGTCTCTGCGTGGAGGAGGCAGACATCTCCTTCCCCTCGCTCTCTCTCTTACGTAACAGCAGCCTGTGGGCGTCTGCCTCTCAGTCTTTCGCTCGACTCGACTTTAAAAGACTAATAACTGCAGGATGCAACTATACATGCCTAGAGGGACTGCTGGGCAGCTTTCATAAGGAAATTAAAAATGTATTATATGTTGGATTCAAAAGCAACACCTATGAGGAGCACTGCTAGAGAGAGAGAGAGAAAACGCAGCAGCTCAGCTCCCGAGGAACGACTTCTCACAACAACAAACTCCATCTGGGGATTTTACAAGCAGATCTTGCTTGTATTTACAATATCCGCACGACTGTGAGGAACTAAGCGTCACAATTAACTCACTTTTTGTTCTTTTAATTTTTTTACAAATAGCCAACCAATTTTAAAACCTGTTATTATCATTCAAGACAGAAAAAACAACAACAAAACACCAGCTAATTGTTTTAGCTTTAAGCCACTTTAAATATGGGCATCTTCTAATATGCAAAATGCATGATATAATATACTGTCTTACAAGTTGGACCTTTCCTCCAAATCCTTTCATATGTAACACTCCTTGCTTCCTTAAACACAAACCCTAAAACGCTCACACTTAAGTCCTGCTCCAATAAATCACCTCATTTCTCATCCCTTCTCCCTAGACGTCAGGACTGAGAGTCATACTAGTCTGTGATGACAAGGTATTGATTTTCAGACTAGCAATGCATGCAACAACAGGGCAGGAGCCTGTTTATGAGAGCCCTTATCAGGCTGAGAGCTCCACAAGGGATGCATAATCATCTATTAAGCCAGATGCTTCACGTGCACACACGCTATGTAACCTTTTAGATGGCTGTCATTTTAAGTGTGTGTGTGTGTCTCAATTGGCTTTGGCACTGACTCCAGAGCTGCCATGTTGTTGGCAAGCACAGTTGAGTGGCCGACTGCAGAGACTGTGCACAGGCCCTGGTGATGTATGGATACCTGCATCACCATAGCACATATACACATAACCACACGAGTGTAGCTACAAATTCCACTTCAGTCACACTTTTTTTTTTTTTTTACTGCTTTCCTGTAAAAGGTAACAACTAAAAACTGGTTTAACACTGATCAATGGATGTGATCTGTAGTTGTAACCTGAAAGGAGAGGGAGGCTTTCCTGGAAAATTAAGGAGTGGAATCACTTTCACCTAACTAGATGAGGAAAACGAACAGTAGCATTGACAGTAAAGTACGGCACTGATACTTCACTTGATTTCCGCGATTTTGCGTTTAAACGGTTATGAAGTGAAGGAAAGAGCCTGTTTGCAGGCAGCTGTAATTAATGAGTAACAGCTCTGCTCCAGCACATATGTCTGAGCGGTGCCAGCGGTCTGCAAACGCTTTGCATACGCACACAGGTGAGCGGAGGATCACAGGCTCTGGTTAATATTAATGACTTCAGTGGTGTAGTCACTGTGTACCGTTCACACATGGCCTCTGAGTCACTATGATAGTCCGTTGTGGTGTGAACACTGCAGCATTATTAGCCATCAGACAGGGAGGCTGATAGAGGACTGACTCCTTCAAAACAAACCCGACAAAGAGCTGCACTTACCAGCTTATCTGGGATCCTTACGCAATAAAACGATACCGGCTCCCTGTCAACGCAAGACAAAGCCCTCGTAGCACCTTCCAGAAAGGCTAGCCCCAGCCAGCCTGCTGCTAGCGGCTCATTAGCACGGCTATCTGACGGCACCGAGGCAACACAGGCGGGTTATCGTTACATCAACCCACAGTGGACTGTTATCAGCTCCCTGCGGCCCTGTCGAGTATGTGCCAGTGTGCCTAATTAAAGCCTGAGGAACCGTGCAAACCGCGCCTGCTGTCATGACGTGTGTGCAGCCTTAGCAGCAGCAGCAGCCTGAGCCCGCAGACAGCCACAGACCCCCGGCTCGTCCCACCAGCTCCGCTCCCGTCCTGCTGCTCTCACACGATCGGCAGAGCAAGCAGGGCCCGCTGTTTGTTTACCTTCCTGTCGATGCGGACGGTGAAGACATCCCGGTCCCTCAGCGGCTCCTTGCTAAGCACCAGGCCGTGATTGAACTCCTGGACTGGCTGGTTGCGCCGGGCGGTCCGGTTTGAGTTGGACAGCCCGATCAGTTTTCCGCTCCGCGGATGCAGCTCCGCCGCCATCTTCAGTGGGCGGCCAGTATTCACGACAGCCAGGCTTTGCGACAGTAACATGATGGCAACCGGCAGATATGTGAAGTCGTTAGCAACCGCACCCCAGCTTTGATGAGTGAAAATTTAGCGTTATTTTAAACTTGTTAAATGCTTTGGAGCAGAAACTGAAGCCTCATTCAGGAATTGTTTCGGTTTATATTTATTTTAACGTGTCGCACCGAGCACTGAAACGTTCAGCTTGAACTAGAAAGTTATGCTTCTCCACGCGCCCTCATCAGCTTATTTTCAAGCCATTTTCTTTTTTTTCTTTCGTAATTAAAGTTGATATATTATATCAATATTTTGTGCGTGTGTCTGTGTGTGTGTATCTACTGTTATTGGAAAGTTGACATCATAAGCTAGGCTCTTATGAATTTAATATTATAACAATCCACTAGAGGGAGCAGTTTTCATATCTGAGAGCTGACTGAACCCAAACATGACGAGAGGTGTTGATGAAGGGGAGCTCATCTTACAGGCCCGTGTGGGTAAAAACCCTGAACTGGAAATCACTGTTCAGTCATACTCTTTCTGCTGTCTTGGAAAATGATTTAATTTCCAAGTATTGATTATGTTTTGCTTCCATTATTTTTTGTTTCTTTGTTTGTTAGTTAAGCCACTTCACACCTATGAATCATTCAAGCATAACAAAGGCACCTAACAAGGACTGAACCAATGTGGTTTCTACACATAACAGACAACTTAGCAAAGAACTTATTTTAAATTGTACCTTTAGGCAATTTCTGACTAATAGCCTGTCACAAAAACACAGTTGTTCCCATTTATTTAGTTGAATCAATGAAAAATTCCAAAGAAAACACAGTTTCACAGGAATAACATATTAATAACATGTTTTTGCAACGACAAGACGATTTCCAAAGAGCTGTTAGCCAAGACCTTGGCATGGTGTGCAGCATGTTCATAAAAAATTTGAAGAAACTGGACAAAAATCAAAAGTACCAGATGAACAGTATCTGAAATTCATGTCCTTAATAAAGAAAAAATCCAGCAAAGACCTGATACAGGACCTGACAGATGCATCTGGACCTTCAGCTGATCCATCTACTATTCAGTGAAACCTCATCAGAAATGGTCTCAGTGGAAGGGAGACTGTCAAGAAGCCATTCTTAAGGAAGGGAAACAGGGAGAAAAAGCTAATGTATATCAAATTACACAAGAACAGAGCTGAAAATCAGTCCCAACAGGTCTGATGGAGTGATGAATCCAAATGTCAACATTTAAATAATCATAAAGATGTACAGAGGTCATCAGGAGAGAGGTACAACAGTGTGTAAAACACAGTGGAGGCGCTGTCATGGTTTGGGGCTGCATTTCAGTCAGTGGCCTTCTTGTCAAAATTGATGCAGAAAGGCACCATCAGATTTTGTTCTACCGTGCAATACTATCTAGAAAACATCTTCATTTTTCAGCACGACAATGATCCCAAACACACTGCCAGTGCAGTAAAAGCATACCAGGATCGAAAACCACACAGTGAAACACATTCAGTCATGGATTGGCCTCCCCAGAGCCCGGACCTCAACGTTACTGAGGCAGTGTGGGATCATGTTGACAGAGAACAGAACAAAAAGGCAGAAACATCCAAAGAAGAGCTTTGAATGTCCTTCAAGAAGCCTGGAGAACTATTCCTGAAGACTGCTTAAAGAAATCTGCCTCAGAGAGTTCAGACTGTGTTGAAGAATAAAGGTGGTCGTAACAAATATTGACTTTAAAGCTCAGTAGAATTGTATAAACTCTGCTTTTGCCTTATATTCTGTATTTTCATGTGTGTTTGCAGAAGTTTCAATAAACTGCTTTATATTTTCCTAAAAAAATATTAAGAAATGAGGAGCGGCTCAAGACTTTCGCACAGAACTTCATAAACGTCCTCAAAGCACCTTAAGCTCTTATTTTGCCTTAAATGTACCAGAAAATGAATATTCATCAGAAACCACTTTAAGGAAAATCATATTTTATTCAGCAGCGTGCTGTTGCACATAACCGCTCACATTCACCAGATTGATCTGATCTGTATGTTGTGTTAAAACTGGGAAAGTGGAAGAGACATCTCTTTTAAAATATTCACATTTAGTAGTAAATTATTTACACTTTAGAGATTCAGCGGTGCAAGTACAAAATTCAGACTAAAAACACTTTAGTGCTCATCATCGTGTCTACTCCACATACACTAAAAGTGTAAGCATGCTTTTTTGGTTTATGCAGGGCAGCTGTGAGAGGTAACTGAGATGTCTTTGACGTGTGCTGAATCCAGATCCAAATCCTTCCCTTGGACCTGGATCTTCTTCAGACAGCCTGTCAGGAACTGGGAGCCGACACCGTCCTCATTCTCACCTGAATGGTGAAAAAGAGATGAAGAAAACATCGTCTCAGTGGGCTGCATTACATGAAGTGACTGCACATGTGTCTGCACAGGTATACGGGATGAGGCTGAAATACTTTAAAGCTGCAGTCTCACCCAAAAGACCTCCAAAGGCAAGACGACCCTCTTTCCAAGCTGTTAGATAGTTGATCTTGCTCCCTGGACTGATGGATGTCATTTTGGATTCATCTTCATCTTGTACAATTATCAGTGAATCCTTCAGAAACTTCAGCGGCAGTCTATTGAAAGAGTTTGGCATGATAATCTTTTCGTCTCCAAAGGTGAGTGTGACCTCCTGGGAATTCAAGATTGAGACAGAACAAGAATGAGATCTGTGTGTGTGTGTGTGTGTGTGTGTGTGTGTGTGTGTGTGTGCGTGTGTGCGTGTGTGTGTGTGTGTGCATTCTTGTTTTCAGATTATTTGTATGACTCAAACATTATTGCTTTGAAAATGCAGGGAATAGTGTGCAAATTTACTCAGATTCATGTCTGATTCATGTGCATACCTTTGTGTTATTATCAGCGACTACAGTGAACAGCAGCTTTTGCACAAAATCCTTGATGTTCAAAACAGTCCCATTCATCTGGCTGAAATCCCCCCACAGATCAATATGAAACCCATGATCTTCCTCAATCTGGAAATCTGCAAAAAAAGATGAAGCAGGAAAGTCCGATATTGAATATATTGATAGAGTCGGTAAAAGCTCTTCCATTAAATACAAATTAATGCACTAAATCTGATTAGAACAAGCTACTTAGAAGTAGGAGAAATATTGCTACCCAAGATGCCGTGTCATGCATAAATGCAATATCCAGGCCAACAGGAAAGCTTGTTATTGAATAAAGGAGTGTAAACACTTGCTCATATCTTGTATAATTTAGCAGAGTGTTCCCACCTGAGGTGTTGAAAATGGCAAATCCTGTTCCAGGGAAGTAGCTGCCAGGTTGGATGTTTGCATAGCAAGGCCGGAGCTCGTCTACCTCTGCCTCCCATGGGATGCTGAGGTTCAGCCAGTTCCCGTTCCGCACGCAGCCATCCATTTGGGGATTGAACTAAAGAAAGAGGGGGCAGAAGAGATGGCAGCTGTGACCAGTTCAGAAATGATCAAGAAGCTATTGTTCAATGCTCCTGCGTAAAGAGAACAAAATATCATTTTGTCTGTTTGCTACTGACTTCAGGCAACATGGTAATGAAGAAAAAGTGTAGCTTAAAATAAAATGACACACTGTACCTGAACAATCATCTCTTCTTTGTCGATCAGGATCCCACCCAGGGCCAGTCGAAGTTTACCATAAATGACCGCCTCTGTTTGTTTGGACTGCATGCCCACCACCAGCGCGTCAGAGCCATCCACCTCCAGAATTACAAACTTCCCTTGGTTGCTCACTTCCATCTTGATGACACCAAGAAAACAACAAACAGTATAATGTGTGGCAGAGAAAGAAAAAAAAAACATTTTAAAGCTGAGTTGCGTTCATTTCTCGAACCGCTTTGCATGATTCACAGTTTAAAATAATCCTCAGTTGTCTTATACTGGGCCTTGATGCAGCTCATGAGTTCATCCACTGCCTGAAACCAGCCACTCCCCCTTTAAGGCCACCCTCCATTTAAAGCAGCTTTCTCCTGATTGGCTGTCCCTTCCAAACAAAAGGTATGAGCAGGTGCGTCCCTGATATGACCACTATTTTAGGAATATTTGCAATCACTGACAACATGCAGAGCCAAAAGTAGAAAAAAAAGTACTTGCACATAAACTGATTTACAGGCAATAAACATCACTCGACACTTACCGTGTGCCATTTCCCATCATTGAGCTTTGGGGTACCGGCCACACTGACGAGCACGTCTTCTTTGCTGATCTGCATCAGGGGGACGCCTTCTTTCAGCGACAAAACAAACCAGTCGGCCCCGTTTTTTGTGTCTCCATAGAAAATGAGACCTTCTGGATCAAATGTCCGAAACTCAAAGGAGGATTTGATGCTGCGCAGTGGAATAAAAATACGGAATTAAAATTTTACACACATTACAAAGAGGAACTGCGAATGTCCACATATAAATTTTCTGCAAAATTCAGCTTTGAGGTCTCATTTCATCTTAAATTCCAGAGGAATCCTGTGCATCTTCTTGCCCACGGAGCAGCTCCTGCGGAGCCTTCACGGTGCACTGATTTGCCCCCCCTCTCACATACCTGGCAATCTCATTCAGGTTGAATGTCACGTTGATCAGTGGCCTCCAGTTGTGTCTGTTCTGGCCCAGGTAGATGGTAGAACTGCCTGACACCTTGTTCTGGAAGACACCAGCTTCATCACACACTGATCTGACATGAAATCATTACTCACAGCTCTTTGTTATGCGCAGCTCCCATTTATCGAACTCTGCCTCAGTGTTTTATGCTCAGAGATCTTCATCGGCTGGTCCTTAAAAACCACATTAAACTGAGAGATGAAATTTATTCAGTTATTGATTGAACTTAAAAACTGAGCAAGAGATGCATGTGCAAATCATTAAGTGGTAATGAAGTGCCAAATCACTGCTTTTCATCGACGAGAACACCATGTGACATTCACCTGGAGATATACAGTGTAAGTATGTAAGTTTAACAGTTGTTGTGGTAGTAAGTTTCCAAATGTGGGGCAAAAATAAAGTATTTCTTATCTTGTCTTATCTTAATTACAGTGATGCATCCACAAACTGAGCAAACCGAGCAAAGTCTAAGCAAATTATGGGAGCCCCCCCTTTACAACTGGCACATGAGCTGCATACATTATGAGTTAGCTCAGGATTTTTAGAGTTTTATCCTTTAAAACAATTCCTATGAATCAGCACAGAGAATGTTGTGGTTAAAAAACACCTTTTTCAATAATCTAAGAGGGTCTGAGATGGATACTTCCAATGATCAAGAACTGTATGATTTAATTTTGCAGTGAGCAGAAAAAAATATATGCAGCTAGAGTCATCCATGCTTCTGAAGAGATTCAGGGACTTGATTAAAGCCCCAAATGGTGGATACAATTACTCCAGTATTTGCAGTAATGGATGAACACACACCACTGACCATCAAAGGGAACAGTGCCCTTTTTATTCCAAGCATTATATGTAACATACCTTACCATGTCCGTTGCCCTGGCCCTCAGCTCCCCACCCCAGCAAAATAAGGCTCAAAGTGAGGACTAGTGCACCTGCCATTGCTTTCCAGGAAATACTTCAGTGCATTCAATGACCCAGGCCTCCCAAGCGTTCAGTCTCCACAGCCCTCGGTTGGTCAAGCTACCCTGAGGTGCAGATGGTGGTGCAGAGAGATTCTGCAACAGAGTCCAGGGGTCCAGAGGGCAAATATGGCACGGCCAGGGAAGCTATCGATCTCGGAGCCAGAAGGTCCTGGTGGTTGTGACTAATGTTTGCAAAAATGTAGGTGGGTGAAACGTGCAGGGAGTGCAGCAGGCAAACAGAAGAGAAACTGTGGTGGAAAGGAAAAAAAAAGGGTCTGTTACAGTTTTAGAAATAATTAAAAACTGCGTTCTTATCAGTCAGTCAATCTTCCGCCCTCATTGTGATTCATGGAAGGACACGACTGCAGGCCAGGTGAGTGACCTAGCCAGCCCACAGATGTGTTTACCCATTACGCAGGAACCTTGATTCACCGCTGCCGGCCATGACTCAGTGTGTGCAGCACTGCAGTGAAGGGGGAGAGAAATAAGAGCTGTGGTTCAAGTCACAGAGCTCTTTTATTTTCTCTTCGACTGCGATGGGTGGGAAATACTCGGAAAACTGCAACATGAACAGCAAACAGTCCATGAGTCCTCCCTCTTGCATGATACATGTGATCTGATTACAGTGGGTGTCAGCACTCATCTAACTGAAAAGATTACTGATGGCCACCTTCCCTTCAGCTCTTTTTGAGGTTACGGCATTGTGTGTCCCGGCTTACTGGGACACTTTGATACAATAGAGCCATTATTATTATTATTATTATTATTATTATTAATAATAATAATAATATTATAGTACCATCTATGCAGCTCTGATAGAAAAAGTGCTGTAAAAAACAAAATCTGTTGTTAGTCAAATTCAGCACTTTGTTATACTTTAAGTGAAATACCTATTTGTAGAAGACTGCAGCCGCTCCCCAGACATGACTCACTCATGCTTTTCATGAAGAGATTAAAGAGACAGTTAAAGTCAGACCGAGCTGTAATACTACTTATCCATCCAAGCATCAAGATTGTTTTGATTTCATTTTTGGCGATGTCTGCTTTCATTTTATGGAAGTAACTGAAAAACAATCGTAAAGCCAACAAGAAACTTGAAATTTGAGATTTTAAAGTCACAAATTTATGACAAGAAAACAATTATTTTTTAATTTATAAGCAAAAGAGGCAAATTCATGAAATAACTGGCAAATTTACAAGAAAAAATGGAAATATATAAGAAAAAAACTGTAAATTTACAAGAAAAAAAGTGAAAATTACAAGAAAAAAAAGTAAAATTTGAAGAAACAAAATGGCAAATGTATAAGAAAAAATAGAAACAAATTTTGAGAAAAACTCTCAAATTTACAAAAAAAGGTTTTTTAATCAAGGACCCATATCACTTCAATTTTAAAGGTTAGGTTCAAAAGAATATTTTTTTGCAGAAAGAATTTGTTTTAAATTAAAATATTGAAGTAAAAATGTTAGAAAAAAAATTACTTTTTTTGGGGGGGGGGGTCTCTCTCTTTTTAAATAAATAAATTAAAAAAAACATATTTTTTACCTTTATTTGAAGATGAAGTCAAGGCGCCTATCCTCCCTATGGGACAGCATTGCTGCAACACTGCCCCTATTGGTGCGGCACGGTACTTTCTGCCTCACTCTGTGTATTTTCACCGTGCATTTATGACTGATCACAAAGAATAAAAATGTCACACATATTTATTTAGTATATTAGACAGACTGTGGAGCATCAGCATGTGTAGCACATGTATAATCAAACATGTATTTTGGCGATATAAAGAGAGACAGCAATGGGCATGCGCTAACTGCCTGCTCCATTTATTGTATTTGACACAGCGCCACCAGAGGTGAGCCACAGCACTGCACTGGCTCTCCCCGCATTTCAAGACTTAAGACTTTATTTGCCATTTGTACTCACACGCAAGGTTCTTCCATGTGTTTGAACAGGCAATGTGTAAATTCTGCAATTTTGACCCTTAAAGTGTTGAAATAATTCAGAAAAAAGTTTTATAAAACAGTTTTATAGAACAATCAAGTGGTCAAATGTATTTTCTCTTATCATTGTTAGTGTTTTACTTGTCATGATGACAGGGCCTCACCTGCCTCGCCTGACTGCACGTCACTGACCATTCAAGATTAAGTTGGAAATAAATTCACATATTTGTATTGCTTTCCTGTCATATTATAAAGGCAGAGAACAAACAGGATGATATCAATAAACATTAACAGTCTAGTAAAAGTGATGGGTGTCCCTTATTAGATGGAAATTCTTTGCATTTTTGTTGTTTATGACAATTTGATGATCTTTGTTGTGTGCTGCTTCTACATATTAGGAGAGGCTGTGAATTAATCATTTTTGGCTCTCCTTCTGTGTTGTCTTATTATGATAACCAAAGAATAATTAAAAGAATGTTCTGTCTTTTTTTTCCATATCTGACAATTCTAGCTATTTTTTTATTTGATTGTGGCACACGCATGTACTGTGTCACTTCATTTTCTTTGTGGTAGTTTCCATCATATTCAACAAAATCTGCAAAACTTGTGACTTTTTGACTTTCCCTGATGAGTATGGCATTAAACAGGCTAATCTTCTGAGTACAATATAAAGCTTTTCCTGCCTATACACTGGGGAGAGACAGACTTTGGAAATGTGCATGTCCTGCAGAGCCTGTCAAAATGTGGGATATTGTCTCACAATGTGGGACAGGAGGACAAGGATTGAAAATGCTGTGCAGTTCCACATAAAGAGGGACATCTGGTCACCCTAAACCCTGCATTATGTGGTGAGAAGCAGGATACACCCTGGACAGGTCACCAGACGGTTGCAGGGCTAACACAAAGAGACAGAGAACCATTCACACTCACATCTATGGGCAATTTAGAACCTAACCCCACTAAGTGTATGTCTTTTGTCTGTGGGAGGAAACTGGAGTACCTGGAGAGAACCCAGACAGGGCGAACATGCAGACTTCACACAGGAAGGTCCCGGCTGGCTGGTGGATTTGAACCTAGGACCTTCTTGCTGTGAGGCAACAGTGCTAACCACTGCTGCACCATTCTGCCCTAAATGTCATCAGAATAAAAACTATTTAAAAGTCGAGTTTAGATGCAAATA